>CM077795.1:28235813-28495834 GCA_039737535.1 Lagodon rhomboides
TTTCTTGTCGTCTAGGAAGCCTGAGATGCGTTTCTTCACTGCTATTTACAACCGTTTTAGAGCTTTCTGTTGTTTTGTCTGAATCAAAACAGAGAGAAGAGAAGAGAAGTGAAGTGTGTGCTTCAAAATAATAACAACTTTTGGTTGTCCATCTCTGTTTGTTTGGATTGAAAATGCTCATTCAAGCGAGGGTTCTCTGTAAATCTGCAGGGGTCGAGAGAGTTAAAGTCCACCAGAGCTTGATCTTAGGAAATACATTCAAACCTTTTCTCTTGCTCCAATCATGAAGGAGGACAAACCTCCTTTTATAGGTCAAACACAAAGCTGAAGAGAAAATAAATTCAATAGCATATTTATGCACGACTTTGTGGAATCTGTGTATTCAGAAAGTCTCATTACAAGCCGGCGGTAAACAAATGTAATCAAACAAACTGCGTCCCATTCATCATATCAGAAGCTGTCCGCCCTAAATATTGGCAAAATGCGCATAAAGTCACACATCGGGAGACAGAGCCGGAGCGGCACAATTTCGTTAAGTGCATTCTGGACCAGTGCTTCCTGTGCTGCTGCCGCGCTGTGTGGAGAAAGAAGAAAAAAAAACGTATGACAGACGGATAAAATACAGCTCTGTGATCAACACTGCTGGCCCCGTGACCCTCCGCACGAGCCCGCTCTGATGAAACGACGGGGTTAAACACACGTTTCATTTCTGAATCCAAAAACGTACAAAAAAAACCATTAAAAACAACAAATCTAACAGCTGATAATGTATCAGAGCTCCTCAGAGGGAACCGTCAGGAGGCACAAAACGCTCCAAACTGTGATATTTTAAGTGCAACCACCAAGGGATGAGTGAAGTAAACTCCTCGTAAATCCTTCGCCACTTAGCATCCATAAAACATGAGCCAAAGAGAGGAGGAGGGAGGGAGGGAGGAGGAGGGAGAGGGGGAGTTATCGGGAGATAATGGATAACAGCCAATCAAACTGGCCGGGCCTCCTGCTCAGACTTTAGCTCCGGCGAGGGAAAAAGTGAAATGCCTTCCCTCGTGAAAGTGAAGCGAGCGAGCGCCGCCACTAAATGACATCGCAGCCCCGTAACGTGACGGGCGATATTCTAACATGTCAGAGGAGGAGGAGCGCGCAGGTGTGAGTAATAAAATTAATGATGGCTGAGTTCCATTTAGTTGCTTTGGTTTAGCGTGCGCGCCGGCTGGCTGTCACACTCCCACGGCTTCCTTTAACAGAACAGGGCCATCGTTAACGTTATTAGCAACACTTGTGCTTTTCCCCACCGTGACAAGTTGAAATATCTTCTGTGAAAAGGGCCTACAGTCATCGGTTCAGCTTTTATTTCCCGACAAGGGGACAAGGCTGCTCGGTGGGTGAGACTAAATCCGAGTTCCTGGTACTTTAAGGGTTCTGCCGGCAGCCCTGTTGATAAAGATTGGTCAAGCTGATGTGTCATCGCCTCGCAGCCGGGGGCGACAAACACAACATGTGGCGGAAACAGGGATACAGAGGAGCCTCAATATAAAGTTACAGCCGAATAATGTTGAAGAAATACAAAACGACACAGCGGTCCAGAGCACTGGGCGCCATTTTGGCCCAGCGACCGGCTCACGGCAGCCCCAGCAGATTCTCCTTCAGTGCATTACGTTCTCGTGAATGTGAAAGAAAATCAATAATAATATCAGCACCACTTCTTTTATGGCGTCCGTTCCATAACCACTTGTTTGACTTGCGCAGCAAACAGCACATAAAGAGGATGAGGTCAGTCACACCGTCGCTTATTTAATGAAGTGTGTCCGACAGTTCGGAGGATGATTTTACCGGTCACGTTCGCTTTGTCTGACCTGCCGAGGGACGACAGATGCAAATTAGCTTGAAGCTATGGATGGTGACATGAGCTGCACACTGTACATTCTAAATAAAATAGAATAAATACAAAAAGTTTTTTGATAACACACTGACCGGTCGTATAAGAATGAAGTTATCAAGCCAAGATGAGATAAATCATAGTTTCCTTTTAAGGGCCATTTAAAATGTTGCCACACTTGGTAAATTCAGTCACTTATTCATTCAACCAGTGTTTTATTCAGGGAAAAACTAACCGATCATTAACCTCTTTTACAGGAATTCACGATCATACGGGCTGGAAAGTTACAGATATTGTAACAACAACTGTAATATCAATAAAGATTTTATTAAGCACAAACGAGAGCAAAAAGTAAAGCAACTAGCAAACGTGTCTGGCATAATGATATACAGCAATAAGAGCAGTAAAATGACAGGGAAAAAGGAATAAAGTTAAATTACAACAAATCAATAAATAATAAAAGGGAGCAGGAAGAATATATAAAACAACAGTAATAAAAAGAAAAACAATGAAACATAGAATATCAAATAAACATAATGATTAATAGACTCTGAATTAACCAAAGCAGTAACACAACAACCATCTCATCACAGTACACACTAAACATGATCTAGCCCACGCCGACAAAAAGAGCGCTTACCAAAGAACCTTCTGTAAACGTACCAAACTGTTTTTCTGGCGTGAACACGTCTCATCATCAACTCATCTATCTGGTCGATATGGCAAACTTGTTACAACCTGTTATAAGCGCCAGATGGTTTGTTGCACAAGACAACCTGGCAACTCATCGTTGGAAACTGCTCGCTGAAGGGCAGGCACTTTCGAAAAATACTTGGCAGGTGATTGGACCATCTGTCTATTATCGTCCGTTACAGGCTAACGGGCTAATGCGTGGTGGAAAGTCTTGCTTTTCATCTTAGCGTCCGTGTTAACAAGTTGGAGCTGACACACAGCCGGCGTGAGAACTGTGGCTAACACGCAGGTTCTCGGCTGAAATACACCTGAAAACGACCCCTGCACTCTGCTTTCACTTCAGATTTGTGAGATCAGGCGATGTCAAGCAACCTAACAAGGTAAAACTTGCCAGGACACAGTTACAGCAGCTACAGAGAAACATTAGCAGTCATTTGGAATTATCACTATCTTGGCCAGATCTCCCTCGAAAAACACATTTTAATCTCAAGGGACTTCTTGGTTAAAAAGTTAAATAAAAAAATAAATAAGAAAACTCCAAAGTCCAATATTCACCCTCTTTTAGCTCTGATTTTGGTCTCCACCAGCTCCTGAGGGAAACATCTGCCTCTTTAGCCACTAAATGCTTCACTATGTTCACCAGCTTGTTGCCAAATGGCACTATGAGAGCACCGAGAGCGAACCAGAAACACTGAAGATGTTTTTGTTGATGGAGCTGAAGGGCTGCTGAGTGCAGGGGAATTTTAATCTCTGCACTCACTGAATTAACATGCAGTCAAAGTGAGCTGACTGATTTTTTTTTCTTTTAAGAAGACGGAGCCACAGCGGAGGAGAGTTTGATAGACAGATGGCTGCCAAATATTGACAAAGTGTGAAAAGCAGACTATTATGTGCTGCGCCATGAGCTGGTGTCCCACAGAGCCTTCACACAAACTAACATCTCAGCTGAGGAAGATTCATATTCACAACTGTCAGATGAAGCATCAAATAACTGTTTGTGCAAACATGCGCATTACTTCCACATTAGAAGTTTTACAGCTGTTTAACATGGATATTTTCAATGGATGTAAGTTTAAATTGTCTAGAAGAAGATCAGTTCTTTTATCACCCTTGTCTCGTAAAATATGGCCAGAATTTGCTCCAAAAAATAGGGGGCAGTAAATCTCAAGTGCAACCTTCAACTGCTGCTCTTTGTTTGCTATCGGTGGCTATAGCTAATGTTAGCTCGAGTTAGCCGCTAGAGCTAGAGCTAGAGCTAGTGGCCTTTGAGTTTCATGGAGGGAGTAACCACAGGCGACAGGGTTCAGACTGGGATTAAACTCAGCCTCTGACCGACAGATGCCAGTACGAAGACAGGGAGTGGAAAGTATGGAGGCGATTTACAGCAGCTCCGATCAGGACTATGATTCTATGGATGAGAGGTTTTGGACAGGCGAAACCAAAGGTGATTGTGGAAAGACAAATCAAGGCTGTTTTGGTGATTTGCGTCTATATCAAGTTTCAATAAAAAGTGTGTCTCAAACCTGAACATCAACTCGGAAAGTCAGACAAAATTTCGGTACACGAGCTGCTGAACTGACGTCATATGACGCTAAAACATGGTGGACAAAAGTAAACATTGGGTTAATGATAAGAATCTTTTACCAAAGTCATGTATTGTATAGTCACTGTATCGTTTCCTTTTCGCTTCCATGTCACTCAAAATGTTGGAAACAGCTGCCTACGTGCTAACGAGCGAACAACCTTTTGGTGTCCATGCTGCTTCCACATTCTGACAAAGTGCACATGAACACACATTGAAGTCGGGACCGTCCATAAGGTGTAGGGTTGTATTATTCTGTCTAGTTCTCTTCAACATTTGGCCCCATTTCCTGCAGTTTAGGACAGTGATAATAACATTTTACACACTGAGCTAAATGCTGATGAGGGTTTAGTTCGGATCATTGTATAGTCATTGTATCGTTTCCTTTTCGCTTCCATGTCACTCAAAATGCAGCTCCCTACGTGTTGTTTCAATGCTCTGAGCGAACAACCTTTTGGTGTCCATGCTGCTTCCACACTCTGACATAGTGCACATATAAACACATCGAAGTCGGAAAAACGACCGCCCAACTCGAGAAATGGGACCGTCTGAGGAGCACATGAATGCAGTATACGCTCGTCTTAGTTTGTAAATGAGAGAAACTTGAATTCATAAGGTGTAGGGTTGTATTATTCTGTCTAGTTCTCTTCAACATTTGGCCCTTTTCCCTGCAGTTTAGGACAGTGATAAAACCATTTTACACACTGAGTTAAATGCTGATGAGGGTTTAGTTCGGATCACTGAGAAAAGGTCATGTTTTTTTGGGAGCGTTGCCATTTTAAGGTTCATCCATCACTAAAGGCCATCGTTGATTGTCTCACATAGTGGAAGTAAACTTCCCCTTTTTTGCTAACACCCTCCTCCTGTTAAGTCTCTATTTATATATTTCACTAGTTCTTCTTTTCCTCCGTCAGATCCTCTGAGTATTAAACAAAGGGCGTGTGTCTTATTTACAGCCTGTTTCTTCACAAGCTTCCATGAATACAGACGCAGTGTTCCCATGATGTGGAATACGCCGCTGCTTTATCAGCCTTAATGGGTCCAAACCTCACATGAAGCTGGGAGGCACACATACACACTCAGTGTGACACACATAAATACCCACATGTGAGCATGTCAGGGAGAAAACCAATAAGCTGCAGTATGGCCCCCCCGACGCTCGCCGCTGCCGCCGCTGCTTCATATCCGTACGGCCTGATTTACAGCAGCTGCTGGACATTTCTCTGCTCCACAGGTGACTTGGCCAATAAACTCAAGGTTCATCCAATACAGACATCAGCAGTGACAACAGCAGCTGCCGTACAGCCCACTGCACAGACCAACAGATAACAGATATCCTTATTCAATCCTTCGTTACAGTACGAGCAAATACCAACACTTTCTTTATCGATGTATTTTCATATTTGAATCAACTCAGTGAGTAGAATTTTTATGTACTTGAACTTTACTTGAGAATTTTCATTTTCTGCTGCTTTGAAGGCAAATATTGTACTTTATACTCCACTACATTTATTTTATAACTTTAGTCACTAGTTACTTTGCAGATTACATGTCACATTAGAGCCAAGCTAGAACATTTTACATTGATTTCTTTTAAAACACAGATTCTGATAATCAGTCAAGTCAAGTGTGCAGTATAGACATGTAAATATATGTATTATTTACTTTACTTTTACTTTTGATACTAAAGTACATTCTTCATCAGACTTTTTATTTCTTATAGTTTATCACAAACATTCTACATCAACACATCTGGAGACACATTTTGAACAGGAAGGTAATCTGAAAAGTAACTAGTAACTAAAGCTGTCCGACAAATGTAGTGGAGTAAAAAGGACAGTATTTCAATTCAATTCAATTCAATTCAAAATACTTTATTTATGACAATTAAAGGCATGTGGAGCAGTTGTACACAGACACAAACAAGTCAGATAGAAGATGGTATTTACCCCTGAGATGGAGTGAAGCGGAAGTATAAAGTTACGTAAAATGAAAAAAACACTTCAGTGAAGCACATTGAAATTGTACTGGTACAGTACTTGAAGTAGATATACTTAGTTACTTTCCACGTTTAAAACACCAATAAATGATGATTATGTAAAAAATTTATCGTATAAAACTCAAGTACAGGTTTGAGGTGGTTTTACTTTCCATTTTCTGCTACTTTATTCTTCCACTCCACTACATTTATTTCTAACTTCAGTTACAGATGACATGCTGCATCCGATCCAAATATATGTATAATTTACTTTTACTTTTGATACTTAAGTACTTTTAATGTCAGATAATTTAAGACTTTTACTCGAGTACTGTTCAGATCGGTGACTCTCACTTTTACCAAAGTAATATTCAAACACAGTATCTTTACTTTTGAGTACTTTTTATTATAACACTGTAAATAACTGAATGATAATTTACTGAAAGAAGGATTTAGAATAATTTAACCTTTGTAATTATATTTTTTACACATTATTATAATTCTTTTTAATTGTGTTGTTTTGCTTTTGTTTTCATGAAATATGTCGATATGAGATAATGAATACAAAACAATACACAGCAATATGTTTCTGAGAGATACTGGTTATTTGTGTCCATTGTTTACTTTCTGCTCTTGTTATTAAAATATAACTGCATCATTCTAATATTGTCTGAAAGCTCAGAAGTCACAGAAATGAGCAGGATGAACTCTTCTTTATGGGACATCCACAATCAAGAGGTTAACAATCTATCAGGAAGGAGAGACGTGAGCAGCGAGCGGCAATTTGCATCTGAACTTGTTCTCGCCTGAGTCATAATTCAGTCACATCCGAACACACAGACATGTTGGACATATTTATAGATTCAGCGTGACATACACTTCCCGAGGATGTAATTATCTCAATGTCTATCGCTAATTAGCCATCCATTAATTTGTTGAGAAATCGTAGAAAAAAACATGCTAATTATAATCCAGGACTTGGCTGAGAATCCTCCTGTTTTTAAGTTTTCTTCAGTATCAAAGTAATCCGCTGAACATCCATCCAACAGGAACTGCTCATAGCTAATAAGGCACGCTTACATGGCAAAATACCAAGAGTTACACGCTGAGAGAAATAAACTTGTAGCCCACAGCTAACTGTTAGACAAACATGGATGGGTTGCCATGACATCTGACATTCAAGAGCTCCAAAGAACGAAGCCTACTGACTTTTCATCCACTGCTACCAGCAGGTCAAAGAGTCCAATTGACATATCACCAGTGACACATCCCGACATCAACTGGACGCATTAGCACATAATTAGTGCAGACATGAATGCCTTTCAGATGATGAATCATTGCGACTCGATACCCTGACTCTTCATCAGCCACCGACAGCGAGTTGACATTTTCTATATCGGTCAGAATCTGTAACTAGAGGATAGAGTACCACGGGATTTAGTAAAGGCATAATCATTTTATATTTAAGTTGTTAGTTAGTATCACATTAACATTTCAACTGTCCAGCACCACATAACTGGTGAAGAGCATGCTTATGCTAAACCAAGATGGCAGAGGAGGTAAACATTTCAAGGTGCATGCTAACACGCTGGTGTTAGCATCGAGCAAAACAGTGCTATGATTGCAGACATAATGCATGGTGACAAATAAGTTGGACACTGCTGAGCCAGTTCTGTAAAACATTTTCTTAAAAGAGGAATGTTCCACTAACATTATGCGTGTATTCTATGTGTAACACAGCTAGAATGCCATCAGACCTTTAACTTATACTACAAATAGAGCTGTGGGCCTATTACATGTATCAAAAAGTTGGCTAATTTGCTCATGCTAACTTCCTCTGGGCTACTGTCTGTCCAAAATCTGCACCAAAAGCTAAAAATGATTCCACCGTACTTGAGTCATAATCCGTGAAACAAATGGATGTCGGAGTCTTGAGAGCACGTCAGAGATCGTGGACGTTCCCATAAGAATGGATGGATTTTGGGTTAACTTGCATGTACACATAGAGCCATGTGTGAACGCACAATAGTCTTGAATATTGAATCAAATGCTTTAATCACACATTCTTCAGGAAAAATAGAAAGAATAAGAGAACATCTGAAAACTACAACATGCACTCGTGTGCTCAGCTCAGCACGTCCATTTATCTGTATCCCACTGCCCAGAAACATCACTGCTAGCTCCGAGCAGTAGGTCACATTTCCTGACGCCATGTGGTTCACCAATGAATGTGAGTACACGGCTGCAAGTGTGGCCAATGAACGAGCGTCGCAGATAACGTCAGCGGTCAGCAGTGCTGCAGGAAAAACACAATGTTTCACTACAGCACCTGAACGCAGCGTCGGTTATGTCGCACATCAACACCCGCAGACGCAGACACGTCGGCGTACATGCTGACGCTGACAGCGCCGCGGAAAAGTAGCTGAGTGGACAAGCAGGGTGCAGACAGACACAACAGCTGACACCAGGTGCTGTGTGTGTCTGTGTGAGTGTGTGTTTGTGTGTACTGCTGCAGTGAGGGCTGTGACATCACTTGCATTTATTCTGCTATTACTGACTGAAAAAAATAGTTTCTTTTCCGGTTATTTGATTATATTCCACTCATGTGTTGCCTTTCATAAAGATAACTCTACCTTTAAGACGCACGTGGAGGCTTGAGTGCATCTCTAATGTAAAATAATCCTGTTATCATGGTCTCCGGTGTGGGAGGATGGGCTCCGTTAGCATGTTAGCTAATGGTATGTGACTCACTGGCTGGTCAGAGAGCACAGCGTGGGCCTGGGGGAAGAGCTGCACCACGAGGCCTCCACCTGCTCGGCTCAGTCAGGTGGCTGCGGGTCTGCTGTCAGCCCCGGGGCCCAGCTCGGAGCTGCGCCGCGGGGCCCTGACGAGCTGCCCACAGAGGAATATGATCGCTAATAGGATCTGTTTTAGGTCATGGAAGCGCACACATGAGCAGACGCACACACTGAGGCATCATGGGAAAGGGCATTCGGAGGAAGAGGAGGCCGAACACTGGTTGAGGAAACACTCTGCTCTGATGATTTTTTTCGAGACAGCGTATCCACCCACTTACACACACACACACACACACATGAGCGCAGACAGACGAACGCACACGCCAACGTGCAAGCTGGGAGATTCTTGGTCTGAGGACAACAGTTCTTTTTCGGCTGATGCTGTCAGATCCGCTCATCCTCAAAACTGCATGGAACTGGGAGCGCACACACACACACACACACACACACACACACACACACACACACACACACACACACTTCCTCAAACTCTGTCTTTAAAGTAACAGAATAAACAATGAGAGAATGAGATTTAGGCAGACAAAAACAGATGAATATTCATGGCGTGCAGTGTGTGGACGTGGGGTGAGGTGAGGCAAAATCAAAGCTGTGCGTCAGGAGAAGGAGGAGCGAGAGGAGGACAGGACGCAGAGCGAGGGCAGCGCAGACAGCGATATCTCAGCAGCCATAAACAAACCCGAGCCGAGCTGAGGCGAGACGCTGCTGCAGCCTCCCTCCCTCCTCCCACTGATTCAGTCCTCCTCCTCGCTCTCTGTATTTCTGTTACGCCACACTTTTATCTTCTAAACATGACGGCATTAATCACGTTAATCCACCAAGGTGGCTCCTTTTTTTCATAACTAGAGAGGCCTTCACCTCAGAAGGTCAGGTTCTGAGCAGGATTGTGGTGTTGAATTAGTTTTTTCATCGCCAGCAGAAAGGACTAATCAATATCTGTCCTTCTGTCCGACACTTTGGTGGAGAGAGGGACATCTGAAGAGCTTCAGCAGATTACTGTGACATGAAATATGGATATTCTTGGTCACCAGAGGATGACTCCCAATGACCCTACGACCTTTTGGACAACATCCTTCATTTCAACTTGATCAACACTTGCTCGGTGAAAAAAATCGGGAAAACTAATGTCCAGAAAGTCACTGAAATCTGCAGAACACATTCATGCTCCCCGGAGGATGAATCATTTCGCTCATGGACTTTAACCTTTAGGACTGAATGTAAACACGACAAACTTTGTATGCATGTTGTTGGGGGATAAATCCTGGTGACTTTAAGGATCACCTGGTCGCTTCTTGTCGTGTCGCGCTAATTCTTTCCCCCACCTCGAACGTGTGTTGCAAACTCCAGACGCGTTCTCTTCCTCTGAAACTGTGAGAAGAAATATCCACACCTGCGACAACATGTTTGACTCTCTCGTCTTCTTTTTCTTTGTGTTTATGAACCAACTTTAAAGGTCCACACCACCAGCTGCTGTGCCGGAGTGTGAAGATGCTGCGTTTGTTAAGTCGATGAAAGTAATTATCGGCCAGTAACCAATAATATAAACATCCCGACGATTTATCAGCTCTATACATATCGTGCATCTCTAATAATAATCTGCTGTTGGCTCTGTTCAACACTTTCTTACTATAAGTGCATTAAATTTTTTCAGATGTGCAAATATTAACTGCCACTCTCACAACATCAGTCCCTGTGCTCATCCTCAACACCTGAGAGCTGTACAGGCAGCTGGGAGCGAGAAACAACAGAGTGGCGTCGGCACGTAAAGAACAAAGGTCATACACACTCTCACACACGTCGAGTTCTGCTCGCACAAACTGATCGGACTTTTAGGACAATATGGCAAAAATCAAGGGCGGCACTGGCCCTTTTAGAAACTGTCTGCTAATCCATATTCCTTTTAGAGAGTGACAATGTGTCAGACGGTTTGTGTTCAGCTTGTTCTGCAGTCCCAAAGGGGTTAAAAAATAAATTGAAATCAATTATTAAAGCATTAAAAACACACCGGTTTATTATCTACTGCAAAGCCCCGCAGCTCTGAAGAGGTCAGAGGAGTAAAAGCAGAGTTCAGGACGAAACCACTGCAAACTACAGCCGCAGAAAATTAAAATGGAAATGAGTTTAAAAACTGTGTGTTTTAAAACAACCGAGCGTTAAAGGCTTCACAAATGTCAGATTTGCCCAAGAATTATACTGGACTCCATTTAATCGCACAGGTGGACTTAATAAGCTGATAACTGACGAGATTCTTTGACAACGCTGCCTCAGAAATGCAAAACGATGTCAGGCATGAAAGAAAATCAAAGCGCTTCATGTTCGTCCCCGGGAAGCGCGGCCCGGACCCGACGCTGTTGTCACACAGCTGACATGTTCTGTCCTGCCGCTACCTTGCACTAACCGCCGTGGAGATATTCGTCCTATTTTTAGAAAAGCGCTGAAAGCAGCTCAGACGAGCAGAAAAAATATCAAAAAAAGCACACAATATACTTCAGCAAAGGGGAGGAGGAGGAGGAGGAGGAGGAGGAGGAGGAGGAGGAGGAGGAGGAGGAGGAGGAGGAGGAGGAGGAGGAGGAGGAGGAGGAGGGCAGACAGTTATCAAGAACTTAAAGTAAGCGTCAACTTGGATTGCCATGCAGGGAACGCCAGGAGCTTCCATCCCTCCGCTGCCTTTCATCAAAAAGAAGGAAAAGAGGAGGAAAAAAACGCTGCGACGGCTTTATGTAAATTCTGCGTATTTCAGTCACGTATATAAATCTGCAGAGGGCGCTTATGGATTTACATTACAGCTAATAACAAGCCGTGCAGCGAGACGAGAGCGCCAACACACTCCGGTAACAAGGTCATCATCTCAATGGCGACAATGACGTCCACGCCGCCGCCGCTCGCTGAGTGTTAAACGTACGCTTGTACAACAACCGTGAAATCTTATCTTCACCCGTTTGCTGTTTTTCCGTCGGCTTATGTCAAAGGGACTGTGGAAACTGGCACCGGCTGTCTGATTCTCACTCCGTCCCTCTGAAGGGAGACGGGCCGACTTCAGACGACAATCAAAGAGGAAACAAACAAATTGATGTAGGGAGCCGGCTGTTTGTGTGACAAATCTCCACAGAAACGCCGCATCACACAGCGCAGAGAGGAGACGGGAGCGTGCACAAAAAGTAATTAATTCAGTAATGAGATGCTTTCACCCTTGGGTGGTGAACACAGAAGGTCACGGGGCGGATGAAAAAGACGTCAACCAACAACGACCTTCAGGGAGTTCTGCTCTCACACACACACACACACACACACACACACACACACACACACACATATATATATATGCACACATTAATAAATGCCACTGTGCAGGCAGAGACAGGGAGCATAAACACAGAGACGTGATGAGAACGATGGGAACATAAAAAGCCTGTTCAGCTGAAACAAAAGGAGAAAACACACAGAACTGAAGAAAGTCCTCTACCTTCTGTAAAGTTTGTACTGCTCAGTGGAAGAACAATGGAAGTGTTAACAAACCAGTGTTTAGCATGACCTGGTTCTGTGTGTTAGCACGCTAACATTCAAGTCTGACGACATCAAAATTAGCATGAAGTTTGTGTCTTTGTGTCGTTACTTCCCCATCACACAGAACCTGTTCTTCAAGTCCAACAGAGAATATACTCAGCGTTACAGAACGTGGATGTGCTGCAGTCTCTACGACATCATACAAAGGTTCCTGCAGAACCATCATGAACCTCAGTGTGTCGGCTCTGGCTGTCACCATCTTGGCGCTGCCTGACTCTGCTCTAACTCCCGGCTGATACAAAAGCGTGCAAGAGGTGGAGCATGGGTGAAGCAGTTAGCGGCGAACTGTCACAGTCAAAGTGGCCAGGCCTTAAATTGTGCATAACTTTACGGCTTAATATATTAGAACCCCAAAATGCAATACAGGCAAGGTTGGTTTTCTTTAGAAATGTACTGCACACTGTCACATTCAGTCCACGTTTATACACAGCAGGGTTAGAGAAACGAATATTCCCCCCTCCGTTTTAAAAAATAACATCGTGCACACAACATCGTATTTAAAAAAGTTGTCATTTACATCAACCTGCATAAATACGCCGTCGAGCGCCATTCTAACTCTGCCAAACCTCTGGGCGGCAGTGTAGGGAGAAGGATGAAGCCATGCAAGCCAATCAGAATCCTCAGAATCCACAACAACGAATAACACGAGCGACTTCCTGTTCCTTTCAAAACAAAGCTCACATGACGTTAAGCATTTTCTGGCGCATAGCCTAATGAGCGTGAGAACCTAAAACCCCGTTTCTCCCAGCTGACACGACAACACATAACCGGAGTTTTTAGAAATACTCGTTTTCTGTGATAAAAACAGGGTTTTCGTGTAAATGAGAGGCCAAACCGCCTGGAAATATCTGCGTTTTCCCTTCGTGTAAACGGGGCTTCAATCATTTCTCTGCTGTGGATTTGTGCTGTGGTGTTTTTGGTCACTTTCAGAGGTGCACTGAGGAGCTGGGTGGGGTTCCCTCTGGCTAACACACACCTGCAGCGCCTGCTGATCAGTCCTGGTCTTCACTCTACCTGCTGCTAGATTTGGTCAGTTACTGACTGGTACATGGCCCCAGTGAGAACTCAGCTCTTCACTGTTTCCTTGTGTTTTTTCCTGTTTTCACTACAAGATCTAACTTAGTTTTTTGCCTTCACTGTTGACCACGTTCCTCTACCAGCGGCTCCACTTCCTGTTACCCTGCCTTCAGCACCTCTGCAGCCACACTTTCCACCAACTCCACCATGAGCCGCCTCTTCTTCTCCTCCAGCCGGAGCCTGTGACTCCTCGTACCTGTGAAAGCCTCGATAAATGTCCTTGCTACACTACTCCCTGCGTTGTTGTCCACTTCTGGGTCCAACTACACCTACAAACTGTAACACAAACGTTCCCATCTGTCAAAGCTGAATCTAAGCTGTACTAGCTGCCGTACACATGTATACAAAAATTCACACATGTAGGTGAGTGGGACTGCATTTTATGGGGCACTAGTGAGCCACTCATATCCAATTCTGATCAAATACATACATTTCCTTCATGATTGACATTTGTGCAAAGTGCTATGATGTTTTTAACATTAATTTTAGCATTTTAAAGCACAAAGAAAAAAGTGCTGCATTTCAAGAGGGTCTTCAAGACCCTAAACAACCTAATTTAAACCTAACATCAACCTTTCCCCACAATAAGCAGTGACAATACAACGTAGTGACGCCATTTTGCTATTTTAAAATGTTGATGTTCATCAGCTGTTCATAAAAGCAAAAAAATGATAAAAATCAGCTGATATCTTGGTGTCAATGTATTGTCATATTTTTTTTGCTTGATTTCTCTTTTATTCTTTACCTTTTATTATTCTAACTGCCCATATTTAGTCTGTAAATCTATTTTGTTTTCTTCACATCCCATTCTTTTATAGCACAGCAGAGGCTGAAGGGAATTCTAGTTAGTTTTGCAGGTGTGTTGGAATAATTGAAAGCGGGAATCGGTGATGACGCCAGATTAAAATTACAGCACATCCAGAGGGAGACATGACTCGGATATTTCAGATATTTATATTAAAGGGGCAGGCCGTCTAACTGACACTCCTCGCGTCTGGCTGCGTGGCTAAAAAAATCTAAAGCGCTTCGGCTTAAATGAGGCTGAAAAACTGGTGGTAATGTAGTTTGCATCAGCGCTAACGATTAGCTTATTATTGTGGCTGCATCATTTCACAGATGGAAAACGGAGGCCGAGCCGTGTCGGATTCTGAATGAAACATCAACAATCAGCTTCAATTATCAGGCTGACCTGCGAGATGAACAAACCGGGGAGCTTACGGGAGAGACGGCAAACCACAGGAGAGAGAGAGAGGGAGAGAGCGAGGAATGGCATGAATAAGAGGCAGAGAGAGAGAGAGAGAGAGAGAGAGAGAGAGAGAGAGGAAGTGGTGATTGAGTGACAGTGCCTGGAAAGCATGCCTCCATTTAAACACCGCCACAGCTCGCAACCAGATGGGAGGGTTAATGAGAAGAGAATCATGCCTGAACACGACGCCACGGTGTTGGGCTGCACCATCAGGGAGCGCTGCAAGACCCAACAGGGGAGTGTGTACATGAGTGTGTACTTGTGTGTGTGTGTGTGTGTGTGTGTGTGTGTGTGTGTGTGTGTGTGTGTGTGTGTGTGTGTGTGTGTGTGTGTGAGCGCGGAGGCTTTACAGTATGCGATGTGTGTGAAGAAGGATTGAAGGTTGATGCTAAAAACTGCGTCACTGGCAAACACCATCTGGCTGCTCAGAGGAGCGTGGACACCCAATCCCTACACACACACACACACACACACACACACACACACACACACACACACACACACGGGAGAACACTGTTACCGCGTCTTTAAGAGTAATCGTTGAGACGGAGGAGACTGTTCCACGTTTCTTCCCGGGGTTTGAAGCCGGTGACTGTCGGGCTGCAAAGTGCTCTCACACACGGCTCCGTCTCACTTCCACCGTAAAGTTAAACAGCATGCATTATTAAGAGGCGGACCATGAATAATCCAGAGGCCGTGTTGCTTTTACACACCTCGCGACACGGCGGGAATTGTTTTTTTTTTTTTCTCGGTTTAGATTGTCGCACAATCGCAAAAAGTTGAGCCCTCACCTTGAAGATGATGAGCCGGACGGTGTGGTGACACCGTTAAATTACTTTTCATCCTGAGAGTTAGTGTTTGCACACACTTTGGACTGATGAACTGACCCCCTTAACATGATAGCTTTAAGGAATTTGAACCTTTTAATCTCTTTAATCTCCTTTATTTGTATGCTTATGGCATGCACTTTTACATGATTTGTTTTTTTTTTGTTGTCTGTATGTCCAGATGCTTTTAACATTTTGGGCTAAAAACGAAAGATCTGATGCTACAGTCCTTCTCATGCTGTGGTTGATGTGGCTGAAGCGTTAGCTGCGGGCTAATGCCTGAGTGCTGTTTTTCATTATACTTGGCATAACCTCCCCATTAAGTGTCAGTGTTATCTACTGTAACCATGGATGGACAGCATTCAACTGGATTACTTTTTGTATTTAATCGTATAGAAAATTCCTACATTTGACTTTAAAAGATGATTATTAAATGTTTTGTTTGTTTACCCTCGATGAAGACAAGAAGCAGTGATTCCATCTAACCGTGAAGTGAATTTGAAGCGAACTTCTGAAAGTTAGACCCGTTTCTATCAGCTGGTTTGGAGAAAATAACCGAAGCTACGATGAGCATGGTTCCATCAGGAGTAGGCAGTAGAGACCATTATAAATGAGTGGAGGAAGTAGAAATTGTGAACCAGAAACAAAACCAGTTGTTCGTTGACTGCAAATAATCTTCAAAGAAGAAGAAGAATCTACGAGAGAACAATGGAGAGAGGACTTCGAGACTTTTTCAACAATGGAAACACGTTCCTCTCTCGAAATTGAAACTGCTGATTGGTCATGTGAGTTAAATGTCTGCTGCATCAGAACTTATTTGGAAACGTGTTTCCATCTGTTAAGTACATTTAACACCTCAAGTGAGCATAAAAACGTTTCTTTTTTTTAAGACGCTTTTTTAAAAGACACATTGAACTACATTGATGGAAACACAGCTGGTGACAGTACATCTGTGTGTTGGGGTTTGACTGCGTATGAAGGTGTACAAAGTGATGGAAAATGCAAGTGTTGATGCTTCAGGAGAGGCCCCATGATGAGGCAGCAGGTCCTCCTTCATCTGATGTCTCATTTCATCCAAAGCTTTGTCTTGAGATGGGACATCATGACACCGTGAAGGATCATTTATCAAACTCATGAGATATCAGAGTTGTTGTTTGCACCTACTCATGCAGGATGAGGTCACCATTACAGGGTTTCCACTACACGATGTCCTGAAATGATCCTGTTGGCCAGCTTGAGACTAAACCCGTCCATAATCAGCGTGCCTTCATGTGTTGGCTCCAGTTCTGCATATTCACCCTTTAAAAGCGTGCACACAGTGTATTTATGGAGCTGCTGTGCATTGTCTTTATCTGTATGCTGCAGTGTGTCTCTGTATTGAACCGGCTGTGAAAACAAATCTCCCTCTGGGACAATAAAGTCTAAATCTTCTCTCGGGCGACATTATTAGCGGCTTGCGACTGTCCTAGAATTTGAAAAATGTACCATCAGGATGTTTTCAAGGTTGGAGAGACGCTGAACTCCTGCGCGTCCGCCGTGTCACATTGAGATGAAGCTGGGAGCTGTGAAGACAACTTTACCACAACTGGACGGTCTTCACTTTGCACAGCGGGGGCGCGTGGTGAGCTGTCACCTTCTGTCCTCGCGGGAATATCGGGCTCAGCTCCAAACCAGACACTGTATCTACCTCCAAACTCCATCTGTTATCCCCGGTGTGCGCTGTTCTTTGTCTTCCTCCTTTTCTGCAGCTTCCTCTCCTCCCTGATGACTGCCAGTGTGTCTGTGCTCGGCCGCCCATTCCTCCTCTCTCTGCTCTGTATTTGCTCTGCTGCTAATGTACTCTCTCTCTCTGTCTCGGTGTGGAGCAGAGATGGCGTGGCGGTGGGTAACTCTTCTGCTCTCTCTCTCCTCCTTCTGCCACTGTTACACTCCAGTAAAGCTCAGTACAGTGGAGTGCTTCAGCCTGTGTGTTTAATTGCTTTTCACTTCCGAGACGCCTCCCCGCTGGCCCAGACACAGAAATTCATACGTCAGATGATTGGGGTGAGACCCACAAAGTGCTGCTGCGGTGTCTCATCTGGGACCTGTTTCTGCACTTCACTTTAACAAAAATAATCCACTTCTGCAGATTCCCATCTAACAGCCTGACGACCCCGAACTGATGCACAGCAGCCAGCGGGTGACCAGTTACTAGACTTGTAGTTCTCGAGACCGGTCTCGGTCTCAAGACCACTTTTCCGTGGTCTTGGTCTTGTCACGGCCTCGACAGTCTTTGGTCTCGGGCTTGTCTCGGTCTCGCAATGTCTCGGACTGGCCGAGCGGTCTCGAAGGGATTTGTAACCTATAATATCCAGACAGGCACATTTTTTTTTTCCATATCATTATGCGTCCCCTTCAAGATCAGATTTATTTTGTGACACAGACGGCGTTGGCGCTCGTCCTCTCTCACTCCTTTTTAGACTTTTTCTGAGGTGCAGGGTTGTTGGAGGCTTGTTATTTTGTTAGATTTAGGATTATAGTCATGTCAGTCCTTAACAGCACTCAAGAGTCAATCCTCAAATACTGTAGAAAATCGGTCATGCAATTGCTACACATATTTGATTTTTAGCCAATTGATGAAAACATTTATAGTGAGTTCACACACAAGACATGCACTGTCTCTGTATTATTGTGCCTGTAGTTGAAATAATACAATCTCATATTTATACTAAGCAGCTGAACCCAGTATGGTGCTTAGGTTCTACAACTCATGCAAAATGGCAAAAAACTAGTCTTTTTTTGGTCTCGGTCTCGAGCTGAACTAGTCTTGGTCTTGACTTGGTCTTGGTCTTGGTCTTGATACTCTCTGGTCTTGGTAGTGTCTTGGTCTCGGTTTAGGCGGTCTTGACTACAAGTCTACCAGTTACTGCCGTTTTTTTAAAAAATGACTGGGAAATCATAACCCCGCCTAGCATCTGAACGTAGATAATGTAATATTATTGATTATTGAAGATGAAAGAAAGATCATTGGGTCAGACTACACAGAATCAGTTAGTAGTTAGTTATCAAAATCGAAAGGCAAGTTTTGCAATTTGTAACGTATTCATTGGATTACAATTTTCTTTTGGATGGTTTCTCCAGAATGAAACACTGAAAGCGTTGCACCATGACTTGGAAACGTTTCGTCTTGAGCAAAACGTGTGCTACATGAATTCACACGTGGAGAAAAGCAGCGTTTACTCGGGTGGTTCCGACCAGGTAGAATATTAACGGCCGCACGTGTATAGCTGGAGACCTATTTTAGCTTTTTATACTTTTATTCTTTTTATCCGTCCGAGAGCAAGTCGGCATCGGCGATCCATTAACTAGTGAACAATCATCTCTCCCTGTTGGAAACGCAGCGGTTGTGATGTGGGACGTTCCTATTCAGCGTAGACCTACTTATGCTATTATTTTGAGTGCACCTGGTTGTCATTCGGTGCGTGTTGGTTTTGATCGGCAGCATAATTAACACGCTTCCTCCACATGCGGCTCACCTGCTGCTGCGACAACAGAGTCACGGGTAAAAAAAAATAGCCGAACGTAGGCAAACTCTTAAAGCGATTCTAAAGAAAGATAGTTGATCATTAAAGGGATATTCCGGTGTAAGTTTAATCCATGGTCTAACACACCTTGACACCGAGTAAGACTCCCCCTCGAGAGGTCAAGTTAGCTGACCGCTAGCTTAGCTAGTTTTAGCAACCTCAGAAAAGACCGCACGATAACAATACACTGCAGCTTATGTCTCCAACTAGAAACCGCCATCAAAAAGCCACAATTAATGGTGAGAACAGCAGCAAACTTCAGCAACAGTACATGTACAGTCCCAGCACACAGTACGAAGCATCAAACATCTGCTAGCTTTGCTGGATTTGTATTAAAAACACAGCACAACTCACCCTCTCCTCCAGCAGCCTGCCTGTGTGGGGAAGCCCTGACGAGTCGATTACCGAGTGCAGTAGATTTCTGCAGCTCAAGGATGAAAATGTGAAAAAAATGAAAAAAAATACCCGGTGACGGCTAACGCTCCCGAACAGGCCAAGCGATAAAAAACATTTGAAGAAAAGAAAGGTGTTAAAAAGTATATTGCCTCTTGGCCTCCTTACTGAGCTTTGGACTGTGGAGCCTGTGAAGTCCTGAGTCAAGTTCCAAGCAACGACAGCTACCAAGTTTTGTTTTAAGATGATCCCATGATTTTTTTTTCTGCACAGAGTAAAAGTTTGCACAATAATCAAGTGTGCCTTTAGTGTATTATTCCTGTGACACAGTCAACTTTCATTTCTGAGTCAAATGTTTTGCACCTCGCCTTTCGAGTCTTTTTGTATGAAAGTGATAATGTGAGGTATCTGTTATCTGTCTGCTGTTCGCTTCAGATCGCTCCATGTGATTGGCTGGCATTGGACTGATTCAAAGTGTATTCCTTGAAGAATAAAGGATCGCTGCACATTTTTAGCTTGAGGCTATCATTCCAAGACAGAAGGCTAAAGTCTGAGTAAAGTCATTGGTGTTCAGGTTGAGTCTTTCTGATTGTGTCCAAATGAGCAGATTCATGACTCCAGTCTGACTCAAGTCACTTCTGGTCAACTCATCAAAAAAAAAAAAAACACACACACACAAAAAAAACAAAAAAACACTGAAGCAGTCAAAAGTGTCTGACTGGCTTGTTAAAAATGTGCAGCCACAGACTCCAACATGGATGCAATCAAGCAACTCCCGCCTCCCACTGCTGGTCACAAAAGAGCGACACATTATCTAAATTGTTCACGATGTGAAAGCGCAGTTTGCTGTTAGATGGCCAATCATCAAAAACAATGTGCGCTGACTGTCAGTGCGCTCCATCGTACCTCATTTAACCTTGATAAAAGTCACTTTTCTCCACAAGATGCCCCCCACATGTTTATCTCACACCGCCGGCATTCTCTATCATGCTCGTTACCCTTCATGCTCCGGGCTCCTCAGGTTGATCTATCTTTATTGGTATGTGCTCTGGAAGACAGCTGGACCTCTTCATTTCTGTATAAATCTCCATCTGAGCGAGACAGCGGCGACTCTACCTCATTACGGCTGGTAACACGCGCTATCAACACCATTTGGGATCAGGATTTATCTTCTCATTTTCCCGGCTACTCCCTTCGCCCCTTGTGCCCGCACAGACGAACAGACGAAGCTCACACAGCGTTGAAACCGCTGGCCTGAAAAGATTATGTTTTCACAGTACAGTTCAGACGAGGCTGAGTAAAACCAATACGGTTCCATGAAAAATGAAAGTCTGCCATTAGCTCAGATTTAGCTCATAGTTATTCATTCTAAAAGGTCATTTCATGCCAAAGAAAGTGCAAGGAATTGGAAGATTGGAGACGTGTACTGGCTCATACATACTCACATGTATGTGGCTCTATGGATGCCAGGTTTGTTAGTCGGTCAGTACCACTGGTCCAGAACACAAGTATTTAGCTAAGTAAAGACATTTATGGTTCCAAGCGGATGGAACCTGATGAGTTCAGTCATTTCTCTTACTCGTAAACACAGTTATTGCAATCACTTTAATGGAATATAATGACAGTCCCATCAGCCTCTGAGGTACTTTGGGTTTAGCTCCATATTAGCCAGGGTTAGCATGCTAACATGCTAAACTGAACATGTTAAACATTATACCTGCTAAATAGGGTGATAAAAAATGAAACATAATGAGAGCCCATGAATTAGACTGAAGCAGCAAAGATTAAAAAGAGAACAATATTTTTTCTTTTTAATTTTAAAATGAGGTATTGATCATAAAAACTGTAACATCATAAAAACAAAGTCATAATAAATAATACATAAAAAGTGCAATTGTGCTTCCTCACCTATGAACCAGCAAGATTCTTTTTGTTCAGTAGTGTTATAGATGTCGGAATGAAGGAAAGTGTCATGATACATCAATATTGACGATAATCAGAGTATTTATAACTTTCATTAGAAGACACAGTAACTAGCTAGCTAGCAACGACGACATTGTGTGGCTACTATTGCTGCAAAAATCGTGTTGTGTAAACCTGATATTGTGAGCATGAAGCAGTGTTTTTGTTTTTTACATCCACTCCAGTCGGTTCACGTTAAATCAAAGCAGTTTAAGCTGGTACACCAGACTGGACTGGAAAAAAACGTAAACCTCACAACCCTGCTGCTCAACATCAGCATGTTAGCATTGTCGTTGGGAGCATGCTAGCAAACCGTCACAACCACATGCAGCTGCGACCATACAGACTCTTTAACTTGTACAGCAACTTTTGGTCCACCAATTTTGATGTGTTGCCATTTTTCTTATCTTGGCACAAACTTCTGCTAGGCAAAACTACATTTACATTCACAGCGCATCATAAAAACTGTAGCCCAGAGCACTTACTGTGAGATTTTTGTGAGAACTTGTGGTCCATTTTCAACATGGTTCTGCCGTACGTAGCCATAATTTATGAGTGAAAGCACAAAGAGAAATAAAGGCAGGCAGGAGACCGTGTCACAACAACCTGACCTAACCTAGTATTTAGTGTTCCTGACACCAATATATCTGCAGCCCCGCTATTAACCTCTGGGTTGTTACACTGCATTATTGTGTCACCATGATTTAGCCGGCAATAATTTCTGCTTTTAACCCTCCTATAGCTCCACGCAGGGGTGTCGAATTCAACTCGGAATTGGGGTTAAATTTTCCATAAGGTCTGGTGAGAAAGCCATTAATTATGACTGAACAAGAGCTCCGTGGCTCTATTCACTGCGTCTGCTTTCATCAGCACATGCTTTTATAGGTTAAACAAATTGACATTTTAAAATAAAAGTCATCACGAAAATTTAAATCCACTCAAAATATATATATATAAAAAATATTTCTGGAGTAAATTAGAGTTTATTTTGTTGTCCTACTCTTAATTAAGATTCATGTCAACGCATTACATTAAAACTCTGGACTCCATGTTCTCTTCCTGACTTCTTACTTAACATTATAAGCTCTTTTTTGAGTTTACAAAAGGCTCCTCAAATTCACATCAAAGCTCTGTGTTGTTTGGTGAAAGCCTCCCAGCTTCCCTTCCGAGCACAGCTACAGCGCGGGGATAACAGTGAACAAAGCAGAGATGATAACGGGTCCTTTTTGTTGCTGTAGTGGCCCTCAAGTGTGTTTGATCTAATATCTAATGTCTGAAAAATGAATCCAAAATGAAAGAATGCAGCAGGACACAGGATGAAAAAACAATCTGGATGTTTTCACTGAGTGAGGATGAAACAGATGGTGACCTGGCCAGCGGGAACAATACAGCCTGTTCTTATAGCATCATACGTCCTGTTGTGGCAGAAAAGGTTCGGACAGCTTTTTCTTCATCCGCGGCGTGAATCAAATTACCACAGTTCTGGTGAAGTGTGCGACTAACAGCATCCCTTTGAGAGGTGCGATGCACCTGGAAACTGTCACAGCGATCTCGAGAGTGAGTGGGCAGATGAGATCGCTGTCAGTGTGAATATCAATAATTAAAACCGCTGCTGTTTATTTATTGGCTCTGGTCTGCTGCTCACTCGGCCTACTCGCAGCTGCGGTTTTGAAGGTATACCTGAGCGCATTTCTGACAACAGCAACAAACACGAGGCTGTTTGGATTCATTTCATACGGAATTTTTGTATATTCTACTCAATTACATTCATTTGACAGCTTTAGTTTCTAAAATACAACACACTGTTAAAGACTGAAGGAGTAGTTTCTAACCTTTCTGGCAAAGACCAGTTTTGTCATAATGTATGATGTATGTGAGCTGTCAATAGCTTCTTATAGACTGGAAGTATACATGACATTACTAAATACAAGCAGGCTACTCGCTTGTGAAATGAAAATGAAAATAGAATATTGAGATTGTATTGAGATTTACAATATCGTTTATTTTATTAATGAGTTGATTTATTTATGGTGCCTGCTGTACAAAGCACATGGCACACTATATATTATTCGCCGTTCTGCTGATTAAGGATTCTATGCAAAAAAAAACATCAAAATGTGCAGAATGATCAGGACAAGTGTGCTATGTCTTTTGGTAGCAATTTGCCAAACTGCTTTTCACGGAGAAAAGCGATAAACCTCAAAACAGTACGAAAATAGCGGGAATAATAAATAATGGGAAATCATCCTGAAATGAGCTCAGACCACGCCTGTTTGGGGCCTTGTTGCCTCGCCGTACCTTTACATAAAAACATGATTCAAGCTTTAAACTGGTCACCAGAGTTGGGACTTCACTGGTCTAAATGTTCAGTTTGATAGCTTGAACAGATTACAAGCTATCGCAGTTTACGTTTCAGTATGTTTTCTGGCGGTTTCAGATTTTATAATGGGTGTGTATGGCGGAATGTTCAGTTCTCCACTGTGGATGACATCATCACTGGAGGGGAGAAGAGCGGGAAAATATTTATCTTAATCTCGATAAAGATCCCACAATTTTCACTCCACACACATCATTTATGATCACATCGGTAGGAGATGTTGTGCTGGTCGCAGGCACGCAACTACGGAAACGAACAGACTTACACTTTTGGCGATATGAGCTTTCAACTGACAGGAGCACCACCGACTTCCTCATGAGCTCAAATGGTCATTTTTAGACTGAATTTCTGGAGGATCCTTGACAGTGCCAATTTTCCAAACAACTGGCATTGCCCCATTTTTCACTCTACAAAAATAAAATCAAGCACACGCAAAATGTTCTAGTTATTGATTTTTGGAGAAACTCACAAAAGCTGAAATTCTTAGATCCATGTTTTGGCATACAGCAGATTGGATCACCTCCAGTAATACACGTTGTATGCGGATATTGAGCTCTCCAATACGGTGTCCAAACAGATGCCTCGTGGAAACATAAGAGCAGCGGCCAGTGAGGTATCTACATTTCTACGGTTTCACTCCCAACCCGACTCCCATGATCCCATCCTCCTTACCTTTTTTGTTTTCGGACCCATAGTGGCGGAAATTATATGCTGTGCATTTAAAAAAAACAGGATGAGGTTGACTAAATATGATAAAAACTAGAACAAGAATCTTTTACACAGGACTAAGACATATATATAAAATATATTTGACAAAATGAACACTAATTCAAAGTTCTTTGATCAGGTCTGGAACAAAACTGATTGATCGGGTTTAAACCTGCAAATGCACAAATTTTGAAAGCCGTGTTTGAAAGCATTTTCTTCCGTTGTCTCTGATTTATTTTACTTTGCAGTAATTCATCCACACTGTGCCCTGTTTTTTTTTTTCCTCCGCTGCTATAACAACCAATTTCCCTGCAGAGATCATTAAAGTTCCCTCATTTTTCTTTAAGGCCTCAGAATAAACAGAAGCTGCGAGAGGAGGACACCTGACTGGATTCAGTCCAACATCGAGCTGTAACAACACAACTCTATTCCCCCTTTGCCACATATCCACGTCAATGAAGCCCCGCGTGTGTGTGTGTGCAGGTGTGTGTGTTTACTTTTTATATTAGACTGGTGTCAAAGCACATCAGAACATCTCTCCTCCCTCCCTATCTCCTCCGTCTCATGAGCACACTTCCTCCTCTCCTCCTCCTCCTCCTCCTCCTCTCTGTTTTTGTCCCCGTTATCTTTCTGTCCCATCAGTCACCCAAACAGACACCGACTTCTATCTAAAACATCTTACAAGGATGCACATCATCAGGGTTTACTGCATTTAAGACCGGGGAGACGTATGAAATATACCCTGGCACACACACAAGCAATTTATGAACTATGACAAATGTGGAGGGGAGGTAACCCAGGAGGATGCACAGCCACACACTGCTGCTGGTCCATCCACATCCTCCGATCGGACTGAAATATCTCAACAATCACTGAGTGGATTAGCATTAGATTTTGTGCATACGTTCTCAGTCCCTGGAGGATGAATCCCAATTAATTTGGTGTTTGCCTGACCTTTTCTTTTAGCTCGATATCTTCAGTTTTGGGTAAAAAGTCTCAACTGATACTGGATTGACTGTCACGAGATGTGGCAAAGACGTTCATGTCAAGATTCAAGATACAGCATCTTATTGCCATATCAACACAACTGATTGGCATTTGTCTTGGTGAGCTCACCCAAACACAGGCAGGAGAACCACACATGTATTAAATACACAAAGTACATGAAGAGAGTATGAACAGATGAGTAAGATAAAATCAGATCAGAGTAAAATGATCTCTGAATGAATCGTAAGAACTTTGGTGAACCTCATTGTGTCACCGCTGGATCAGAATTTGTTAATACTTTGCCCTCAGTCTCAGCTGTACTTTGTGTTTCGTGCTAATGTACCAATGTTAGCATGCTAACACAAGTGTGGCTCTTAGCTGACTGTTTTTGCAGCCCATTTTAACCCCCACCTCGTCAACTATGGCAGCTTTGGTTAGTGGCCCAAAGCTTTAAACTGTAGTTTAGCTCTCTAGCTTCATTTCTGACCGAACCCCTCCAGCGTAGTTGTACAAACGGCCAAAGAAGTCCACATCAGGAGGAGGTCAAGGTGGCTGGATTTCCTCCCAGGAGAGCCATGTTTGAGTGCTGTGTGTAACCAAAAGTCAAAGTTGACATGTTTTACCTTACGCAGCTGACTGTACGTGCTTATTTGAACCAAAGTAATGATCTTCTCCTAAACCTAACCAGGTAGTTCAGGTGTCTAAGTGAAACCAGCAGGTGTTTCACAATGCAAGCTTTACTAAGAAAGTCTAACCGCATATTCATATTTGCTGACTTGACCTCGGAGTCCTAAAGAAGTGCGTCATAGTCTGAAGCTTTTCTTGACATAAATGGAGGATATTTGTCTTTGATCATGTTTTTTAAAAACCTCTCAAAAGTGCACACATTTGAACATGTTGAACACTTGGTGCTGGACAGAATTCGAGTCGAACAACAGGCCCCTCTTCAGACATCTTCATGATAAAGTTTTAATCATCAGCTCTGGTGCAGAGAAAAAAAAAACACATGGTCTCCAGCAAGAGAAAACAAGATGTGAAGGAGGAGCACGAGCCCCCTGCAGCTCTCTCACCGTCTTTAACCTCAAAGAAAACATCTCAAACACTTGTTTCTGAGTCTGACTGAAAGTTAAAACACAGAACGCGTTCCCCGGGTAATCCCTGTAGCTGTTGTACAGCGTAGCCGATTCACTTCCTGATCAACTCGCTGACAGATTTACATGAACTCATGTTTGTATGAATTACTTCAAGTTGAGCTTGAGCTCACGCTGAAGTCGTTACAAAGATTAGGAGGATTATTCTTTCCTGTAAGTTTTGCGACGATTAAAACGGCACGGCAGCTTTCACTGACGACCACTGACTGCTCCACAACAGCTAGTATCCAGGGAACTGATACGATTTCTGCTCAATTTAATGGTTTAAAACAAAGTATGACAACAGCTTCCAGGACGAAGACAGAATGTCCCTTTAAGTGTACTTCGATGTGTACAGGGAGGCTGTTGATCTGACACACACATTTCAGAACAAGCGTTTTAAGCTGACACAGACGCCCACTTTCACAGCTTCAAACGGCTCTTATCTCGTGTTGTCATGAGTTTTTTGTGAGACAGGGGTCTTGCATAATGCAGGTTTAAGACACTTTGGATGTTCTTCAGCAGGAGGAGCATCATCTGGCCTGTCTGCCTCATTAACCCACCCTCAGCTCCCCACGGAGACAGGAAATAACACTGGGAGGAGGCCTGGATCCATGGAGTGGTATGAATGATGTGTGTGTGTGTGTGTGTGTGTGTGTGTGTGTGTGTGTGTGTGTGTGTGTGTGTGTGTGTTTGGGGACCGATATAAAAATGGGGCAGAGGAGCTCAGGGGAAACTGAGAAGTGATGACGTACAGATGGAGGGAACGAGAAGGCGAAGGCAAGTCGCAGAAATTTTTTTTGTGATTTTTAAAAATGTATACAAAGTTTGGTAGCTAAAACTGCCTTTTTACACAATGTGTCACAGCTGTGAGTCAATAATAGTGACTTAATTTT
Source organism: Lagodon rhomboides (assembly GCA_039737535.1). NCBI lineage: Eukaryota > Metazoa > Chordata > Actinopteri > Spariformes > Sparidae > Lagodon > Lagodon rhomboides. The sequence continues at coordinate 28,263,489 of CM077795.1, forward strand.
TCATTACAAAATGTTAAAATTATCTGGGTCAGTCCCAAAGACTTTGGTCCAGTGCTGCATGTGCTTCATATTACAGAAGCTTGAACTCATATTAATAAATGGGTAATATGGTATATTTTTTTGTGATGATGATAACATACAGGCTGACCCATTATGTACCCTCACTGGGCAATGAACAGGCATCCAAGTATCACGGCAGTTTGTGAAATTGTGATGAAATTCAATCTGTATGGATGAGTGTGAATGAGCACAACTTGTCCATGTACAGGAATCCTAAAAGTGTGAACAGATTTTTGTTAACATTAAACTAAAATCACAATCTTTCCCCAACTTAAACAAAGTGCTTTTGTTGCCTAAACCTGACCACAGACTGGATGCAAACCCTGGAGAGGCGTAAAATGTACATGAATATCCTCTAGATCATATTTTGTGAGAATTTCAAGAACTTCCATGGTACTATGTTGGAAGATGAACAACTGTAACCTGACTCTCGCCAGATGCATTTCGCTCCTCCTGGCTCCACTCACATCCATCTGGGATCGCTCCCGTTGGGAGGGATTTCGGCACCAGATTTTCATGGTCGAGCCAATCAGGACCGCCGGGCGGGAGTTTCATAGATGTGACGTCGCGGAGAAGCGACTGTTTTGATTCAGACAACAATGGCGGCTCGCATCGAGGAAGCAAGCGTCAACATTGATGCTGCTGTTTCATCCGTGTTGTCCAATCTACCCAATATTTTTTCGTTAAAAGAACATCAGAGAACGGCTCTGAAGGCTTTTGTTGGTGGAAACGATGTTTCTGCCCTTCTCCCGACCAGATTTGGCAAGAGCTTGATCTACCAAATGGCTCCGACAGACAAGTGGTTTATCCAATCATATGCAAGGATTTTTGATAAGGCCCAGCCTTCTGAAACACATCTCCAATGGAGCGATCCCAGATGGATGAGTGGAGCGAGGAAGAACGAAATTCATCTGGTGAGAGTCGGGTTAGAACAACTGAGCAATGGGATGAAAGTGCAGTGTTAACATATGTGATAGCTGGAGAGGTGGAATGGATGGAACAAAATAAACTGAAGAATGGGTGTAGTCTTCGCCCCTTTTCTCAATCCTTATCCTCAATTTGTTTTTCTGCGTAGTCTCATTCTGTCCCACACAAAAGTCCAATCTACCAATGCACAAAGATTACTCTAAATAATGATGTACGCACAAAACGGACATGATAGATAAAGTGGAAGACAGCGACAGACGTTGGACGACGTTGTATTTCTGTTTTGTTTTGTCAAGTGTCTGAGTGTTAAAAAGACAACCCTGTCTCCTAGAAATGATGTTCCTGCCTCCCCAAGTACTTTTCTCATTAACACTGACAAACATGCTGACAGACATCATCGCTGCATCATGTTCACAGGCAGCCTTTTGTCAAATGAACAGACAGAGTTCAGGGACGGTGGGCGTAGAAGGTGCAGGATTTGTCTTGTCTGGTTCAATTTAGGAATCAAAAACACCTAAGTGAAGTTTAAATGTTGATAATCATGTTGGGTTTCATCATTCAAGCAACTGCAGACTTTTTCTTTATCAAATCAAGACCACAATCTTTCCATAACATAAGGGAGACAATAAAAGCGACTAACTAACTAACTAACTAATCAACTGCTGCAAGTGCCTGAAAATAAACAGTTTTATGATGCTGTAGTCACGACGCACAGAAAAGGCACGATGGAAAAAGTGCTTTACCGAACATTTTACTGATACATTTGGTTTCCCAACTCCACAAATACATTAATCAACAATATAGACAATATAATCTGGGCGGAGTACCAAAACTCAACATTGACTGGATTTAACTTCTGTCTGAAAGTTAACAGATGCAACATATAGCAACTTGCCTTTTTTTTCACCCAAAACATGATCGTTCCCTAAACCCATCTGAGTAGTTTTGTTGCCTAAACCTAACCAAACAGCAACCAAACAGTTCCCCTGACTCTGTATTTGCTCTCCACTGAAGTAAATGTAAAGTCCTGAACCACAAGTGGCCCTAAAGGGCCCCACACACCGGGTCCGACGTCTTCCTTATCCGACTTCCTTCTCCGACCACTCCGTCGGATCCGTTCGGTAGAAAAGTCACATTGAAACACACCGCCCCGGCTACACAGCAGCGTATACGTTCTGCGCCTGCGCGAGATGCAATAAGTCTCCTAAACATCGGGTGGCGCTAGTCTCGTGCCACTAACCCAAAACATAAAAACAGGAAATGACAGAACGGAGTGCGGACCGTAGCTTATCAGAACAAAGCACACACAGCGTTAGCTCAGCATTACTTGCGTGATGTTGTATTACGGTGGTCTCTCTTCCACCAGGGCAGCCAGCTGCTCCTCAAAGTCCTCGGTCCACACAGCCATGGCTTCCAAACATACGTTGGTTTATCCCCAAAATAACGAACGGTGAAGTGTTGTTTGTAACTCTGTGCCGTCTCTGTTTATGTGGTTTGTTTACCGTCGTCACTTCCGCCGCCCCTCCCACACGCCGCGCTGATTCGCTGGCACACCGCCAATCAGAATGGTCACTGAACAGCTAGCTAACAACCAATCAGAGTATCCGACGGCGTCCAACCTCAGACGGCCGACTTCGCATGTTCAGTCGGATCAGACGCAGCTGAACACACCGAACAGAGCAGCTCCCGAACTCGTCCGACTCTCTCCTAACGCTTCAGACGTCCGAGGTCCGAGCCGGTGTGTGGGGGCCTTAACAACTCAGAAACTCTTGGATGAGAGGTGAGACGTCTCCAAGAAACTGAAACTACTCCAGCTGCCTACGATACAGAACTTGCACACCATGACCTTCATCCCCATAAAGTCGTGTTATTTGTACTCAGATTGAAAAAACCTGGTTGGTCTTGTTAGAGGGAAGCAAAGGGACATTTTTAATTACTAAAACACTTTTATCTTTTCCACCGGTGACCAACCAGGACTGAAACTTCTTCATTTTAAATCTTTATTCATGGTTTTCTGCTAGAAGACTTTTCTCCAGCAAGCATTAAAATCTAAATGATTTTTCTGGCATCCAGCAGCTTAGCTTAACTTTTATGAAGACCGCCTCGCCGCAGTCACACCACCACCTTGCACCGTCCTCTGATGATTTGATGTCTCGAAGCTTGGCTGAAATTCAAACTAATATATTGTTAGAGATAAACTATTTTTTCACCAGAAACGTGTCAGGTTTTTATTCCCCTTTGGGTTAAATAAGAAAAGAGGCTTCACGCTGCAAACGGCAGAAGAAGTTTGTTTTCTTCATATTTAATACCTGCGTCGGCTCCAGAGAGCGGTGGAGGTGGCAGAGAGAGTTGATTTACTGTTAAACCTCCACCTGTCTACACCGCGGCGCCGTCTTTTGACACATTCTTCTTGAAAATTTAAAATCTTGTTGCATAACAAATGTATTTCTCACCTTGTTCCTGCTGACAGCTGGCAACAGAGTCGGAATATTTCCAAACAAGCGCTCGCGGCGATATAACAGAGCAGCGGTACAGGAGGGACCAGGTGCTGCTGCATGTATACTGTACGAAGCCATGCAAACACAGGATGTCACGAGTGTTTGCTCCTGTTCACCCATTACAAAAATATCCTGCTTGATCTACTTTACACTTTTTTGCATCAGATTATTATGTGGATCAACTCAAGTAGGAATAGTCTTTGTATAACTAATAACTCATTTTTATGCAAACAAATACATTTGCAAGTAACGTCAACTTAAATTTGCATTTCTCTTCCATTTTTAATTGATGGATAATAATGACTAATTGTTTTTTAAACTTCCATATTCCTAACTTGAGGAGGGATCTACATTTTCTGGTTTTCTAACAATAAACGCACAATATCAATTCAAATAGGCAATTATTTAAGAGAGATGACAAACCACTGGAAGCATTCATATGGGTTAGGGTTGGCACGAATAGAAAGGTCTGTAACAGCAGAGACGGTGGTCGTAGGACACATGTTCCCCCTCTTCAGTCAAATTATGAAACATATCAGCCAGTCGTGTTTCAACCCATTTGCTGCAGCTGCAGATGGACTTTGTATCAGACATTTAAGAGGAGGATATTATGCTAATGCACATGTTAACCAAGAAACGTGAGGGTATTTAAACAATAGATATTAACTGGCTTTTTGCTGTGAGCCCGACGGTAACGTCCGATGTAGGTGTCGTTAAACTGTGCGCATGCATAGTAGAATAATATGTTGAGGGAAGAAGTGTTTTAAACCTTATTTTGAGGCAAAGTATCCAAACTTTTTAAGCTGTTTTTTCATATTTGTTTTTATAACATTTGTTTTGTTGATTCTCTGCAGCATCTAAAGTGAAGTTATGGCTCTTTCCCCATTCTAACAGGTACGGGCCTGCTCTCGTTAGCCTGAAAACAACTGCTGCTGAGTGGCGAGACTTCCCTGAAAGGACTCTGAGCCTTACACCGCTGGTACTTGTCAGGGGAATGAGAGCCTGTCCTCCTCAGAAAATCAATGACGTAGGTCAAAATCTATCAGTTCATCAAACCATATTTATGTATGTTTTTAGGTGGAGTCCTCTAGTGACTGCAGAAGTTCTAACAGCTGTAGGGGAGGACATGAGGGGAAGAAATATAAGATCGGGGATGATGGATGGATCAGACAGGGACAGGTCTTTAATGAAGGAGACCGCTGATCGTGTCCAAGGTGAAGCCAGAAGTGAGCGGTGGCTTCTTTGTAACGTACTAACATAGTGAAGTGACGTCCCGTACATAATGTAATGTTAGTAACTGAAGCCTAATTTTTACTACTGCGTAAAGTGCTGTACGTAGGTCGCGGAGAGCCCTCTACGTAGTCGGAGAGCTGTCGGAGAGCTCTCCGTCGTCTCCGGCGGCACGAAATAATTTTAAAGTGTCCGTCACTCCGTCAAGCGACAACGGAGACGGCAAGGGCTACGATTGGTCCTCTACAAACACCATTTCCGGAATTACTTTTCCGGCACCACGAACGGAGAACTATGAGGGCTTGAGGGGTCTCCGTGGTTACGCAGTTGGACAGCGCATTACGCAGTTGCAGAAGTGTAACGCTGCCTTTAGGTAACCAAGGTACGTGTGTGACGGACGTTACAGAAGTAACACAGTGATTAGAACCCAAACCCTGATGTTGGGCTTCTAAACCTAACCAAGTACTTTTCTTCCAGAACCAAACTGCGACTGTCTGACGACGGTCTGGTAAGGCTGCAGTGGTCAGGTTGTTTTGGGAGATGCTGACGATCGACCTATTCAGGCCTCCAGGTACGAGCATGTGCCATCTTTGAGCTCACTGGAGGAAATGTCATGTCTTCACCAAAGTGTCAGTGCTTTCAGCACATGGACGGGCCTGAAACTCTCCCAGTAGAAGGTGCAAGACATTATACGTTAGACAATCGAATCCCGTTGTGCATTGCTCCAAGAAACAGCCAATCACAGAGCCTCAAATCACGTGGTAAAACTTTTATTTACCTCGAGTAAATAAAACAAGATCACCGTCTGAAGATTGTCTTTCATTTTAGGGTGAATTGTTCCTTTAATTCTTTGCTGTTAATTTCACAGATTTTATTCTGCCACATCTACATCCAGTCAGACTCATCATCAAGGATTCTCGCTCTCTTTTTCTATCTGCAACCATTTGCATTTTCACTCTTATCTCTGATAACATGACAAATCAAAGTCAAACACGCTTTTCTTTCCTCCCTCCTCTCCCTCTCCCTCCATCCTTCCTTTTATCCCTCCTCTCCCTCTCCCACTCCCTCCATCCTTCCTTTCCTCCCTCCTCCCTCTCCATCTCCTTCTTTTGTTCCTCTTATAGAATCAAGCATCTCCTCGGTCCCGGTCGTGCAGTGTCAGGGGGGAGGAATGTTTCTCTCTGACCCGTTAATGTGCATCATCATGCGGTCCGTTCCCTCAGGATCGGGCAAGTCAGCGGATTTACTGTGCGAGGAGAGGAGGCGGTTTGAGATCCCCAGTCAGGATTCACGGACAATTCGTCATCGCAGCCAGGGTGCGGCAGGGCAGGCGGGGGGAGCGTGGACGTGGCGGTGGGCTGCAGGACCGCGGTTCAATAATACGCGTCTTGATTCTTCGCAGAGAAAATGTCAAGGGCATCGCATAAACAAGCCGCTTCCCTGCTCGCTCTCCAGATCCACTGCAAGCTGTCTCAGAACATAAGCCCTTACGTCAGCTGAGGATGTGCATCTGTGTGTGCGGAGAGAAGGGGGCATGATAAAATAGGGCCCGGCTGAAAATCTAATCAGTGTCGTATAATTTCTTTTTTTTTATCTTTACAGTCTTGTACAACCATGAGTGCTGAGAAAATACTTTACTTAGAGAGGAATGCTCCCTCCAACAATGTGGAAACGTGTGTCAATGGCAAATCGTGCAAGCAAAAACTGCAGCGTAACGGAACTGTCATTGTCCCTGTCGCAGATACTTTTTCATAACCTGACTCTCGCCAGATGCATTTCGTTCCGCCTCGCTCCACTCACATCCATCTGGGATCGCTCCCATTCAGATGTGTTTCAGAAGGCTGGGCCTTATCAAAAATCCTTGCATATGATTGGATAAACCACTTGTCTGTCATCTTTATTGACGTGCTACTTCAACCACTCACATCGAAACCAACCTGTGACGTAGCGACGCAGGGAAAACCTAACCTGACTCTCGCCAGATGAATTTCGTTCCGCCTAGCTCCACTCATCATATGTGAGTGGAGCTCGGCGGAACGAAATGCATCTGGTGAGAGTCAGGTTAGTTCTCTGATGTTCTTTTAACGAAAAAATATTGGGTAGATTGGACGACACGGATGAAACAGCAGCATCAATGTTGACGCTTGCTTCCTCGATGCGAGCCGCCATTGTTGTCTGAATCAAAACAGTCGCTTCTCCGCTACGTCACATCTATGAAACTCCCGCCCGGCGGTCCTGATTGGCTCGACCATGAAAATCTGGTGCAGAAATCCCTCCCAACGGGAGCGATCCCAGATGGATGTGAGTGGAGCTAGGCAGGAGCGAAATGCATCTGGCGAGAGTCAGGTTAATTTTTTCATGCCCTCACACACAAAAACGCACACAGCGACGCCGCACAACGACAAAGCTAAGACAACATATAGTCAACTAACAAGCTGATAAAAATTAAATCGCCTGTTATATTCCACGCAGTCTTCTTCCTCTTCGAAACTCTGGAGCCTACATTACCCACAATGCAACTGAGCCACTGATTGACATCGCTGGAGGCGATATCAGATTACACGCAGCTTCCTCTGGAGCTACAAAAGGCTTTAAACTACTTTTTTTTACACATGCAGTCGTTCTCCCAAAGACCTGTAAACACACTTTAATGTGTGAGCTCGGTAGAAACAGTAGTGTTAAATATATTCACACATATCTTGACACTGTCAACACTAATATATATAGAGAGAAGCACGTAAGAGACATATGTAAGCAGGTGGAAAATACTAGTAATAAAAAGGTGTAACATCTGTATAAATATCAATAAGGTGTCAGTAAGTGTATCTATGTTTTATTCATATAGAACCTTAAGTTCCCTGCTTGTTGATCGAGTATTGATTTCACAACCGCAGCCAAAACTATCCATCTTTCTCGTGCATACACTGCAGGGTGAGCCGTTTCTACCTGGGGTAGAGGAGTAGCTGTCATGTCGGACTGTGTGCCGCCGTCCAAAACACACCGCTATGAAGACGCTGTGCTGTAAACTGTGGCTGGATCAGTTCAGAGATTCACGGCCGCTGTCTGTGTAATAAGCATCCTCGCAAACGCTCTTCAGTACGTCAGCGCTGTTCACACGGCCTGTTGCTGCTCGTAAAAGTCGTCACGTTCGCTATGAAATTATCGAGCGCGGGCGCAGCACATACGGTTAGCTCAGCAGTCTTTTAATAGGCTTTTAATGAGGAAGCAACACACTTATAGAGAACGACGCTCTCAGTCACCAGCGAGGAGCCGCTCTGCTAAAAGCTCAGAGCTCCTGATTCATTCAGTAACGACGGTGTTTCTGTGTAGCCGCTTCACATTCAGAATGTGTTAACAAAGATTAGTTCGCACAGTAAGTAAAGTTGAACTAACGTAGCATCTTTCAAAGAGCAAGGTCAGAGAGTGAATGTGCTCAACCAGGAGCTCACACTGTTGGAACAGCAAATGAAATACAGTAAAAGTGAGTGTACTGTAGATATGCAGACACAGCAGGTGTGTTTAATGTTTCCTCGTTGTGTTGATTAAGTTCAGAGGAATTCAGGCAGGACTGAACTTCCTTTGTGTCATTTTTAGGAAGGAGGGCTGACACACTGAGCGGCCAGATTGGGCGGATGGACAGGTGATGGGCTGATTCACCTGAGTTGGGCTGATTTTTAAATCCATTAAAGGATCAGTTCACCCAAAATCTTATAATTCAGTCATTATCTTCTCACAAGCATGCCGATGAAAAGCCTGGTGAAGCGTCGCAGTCGGAGCGTTCTCCTCAACAACTGAAGTAGATAGAGACTGACGGGATGCATGCTGACGCTTTTAACTCTGCAGATTCAGTGAGGAGTTTGAGCGTCCGGAGACTTGGATGACACCTGGCGAACTGTGATTTTTATTTTTTTGACATTTTGCTGTGAAGCTCCAGAAATGTTTACTTCACCTGACTTTCCATCAGCATGAGATAATGACTGAATTCAAACTTTTGGGTGAACTAATCCTTTAAATTTTAAAATGTATTGAAAATACGTTCACAAATAATTGTCCTTTGTTGTGCAAAATCCAGAAACACACACGAGCAGCTGTGTTTTTACTAATCTGTATTTATTTTTGGATTACAGAAGCGTCTGCGCTCGCAACATTAAAACATCATTATTCGTTCGGCTTCTTGAGAGCGTGGGACTGCTCTCTCTTTCTCTCTCTCTGTCTTCATGTGTGTTTCATGAGTGGCGGGGCAATTTAGGGTTCTGTCAAGGCTTGTTGCTTTTCACAGAAGCTATTATTTTTGCTATTGGAGCCGTCCTGTCATTTGTTCTTTGAAAGGAAAGAGTTTGGAAAACAGTTCTGTAGTCGTGTTGTGCTATATAGCCTCCTGTGTGTTCGGGCACACTTGAATCATTGATGTATTAAATTTGTCATATTGAAAAATTGCTTTGTTCATAGATTGGTTGATTTTATTGTTTCTTATGTATAAAATATGGGTGTGTTTTAATCAATTTTGGCAGATTTTGATCAATTATTGGGCTGGAAAACATTCAACAGTCTGGCAACGCTGCAGACATACCGTCAGGAGAAGCAGGTGGAGGTTACACAAAGACACTCTTCACTGTGTATGTAACATGTTTAGCCTATTTTAACAGTGTCAGAAGAGTCATGTTCAGTTGTTAGGATTCTTATTTTGCCTCAACATGTCCTCTTTTCTCCGTTTCCTTCCCCGTTTGTATCTAAAGCATCCCGAGCTAAATCACAGTCATCAACCCCCCCGTTAGAGCGATCACGTATGGAGTTATTAAGCCACCATTCATGACAGCAGAAATGCCCAACTTCTCCCAATCAGCTCATCCACTCCCTCCCTCCGTCCGCCGACCAATGAGGGCGTCTCTCCGGTGTGATAAAAGAGCCGTAATTCGCCAATCATGTTGCAATCAGGGGCTCTTCTCTTCTGGCAGCCTGCTGGAGGGAGCTGAAACGCTGAGACCGTCCAACAACAGCGCTGCCAAGCTCACACACACACACACACACACACACACACACACACACACACACACACACACAGTGAGGGTGAATGGCTCACAGAAAACTGATAACTAGTAATGATCCGCTCTAATAATAGTCTCATCATTAGATGGAGCCGTAGTAGCACCGGGTGAAAGGTCAGTGCATGTCTGTGTGTGTGTGTGTGTGTGTGTGTGTGTGTGTGTGTACGTACTGATTGTATGTCTGCCTACAGAGACGTAAGGGTGCTAATGTTGGGAACCAGACTATGAAGGGTGCGGGAGTGCAAGCTCGCTGTCGAAGCTGAATCGATGGCGACCGATTCAACATGGCTGGTTGAAATGTGTTACACTGTGGTCACAGGAAGTAACGTCGCACATTCACAAAGAAATAAAAGCACCGTAAGTACCGGAACGTTTCCAGCAGACACTAAGATCTGATGAACGGTTAACTAAAGCTGCGTCAAGATGGTTTATGTGTCCTTATGTGTTCTGAAATAAAGAATTTAGTTTGTAGTATCTGTACAAATGCTGCAGCGTGACTAGCGATGATGGGGATGTGTGACAGCTGACGATCTCTGTGGAATCATTCAGCACCGAGAGGAGCTGTGACGACTTACTGCAGCTGTTCATCAAAGGCAAGAAAAGCTTTGGAGGGAAAAGACAGCAAACAAACATTTAAGCCTGCACGGACACCACAAGCATCCCAGTGGGACACAAGTCCTGAAGCTAAACTCTTTGAAACCTCCATCTTGTTTTCTGTGTTTAATTTGGAAAATGGTATTTCGACCTGACTAAAATCATTCTTACTAGCTTCCAAGTTCACTCTTCTCATGGACACTTAATGAAGTGATCCGATGAGTGGTGCTTTTACCAGCCGTCCTGACCATATCTGGTGAAAGCATTGTTACGTTTTTTGTCAGGCAGAGCCCTTTAATGTCCACAGTTATAATCAGCAGAAGGAAGTTAGGAGAAGTAGTGTAAAGAGTGATGAAGTCTGCATGAAGTTAGCATGCTAACCAGCTAGCCCCATGCCTGGAATCCTCTTTCTACCAGAGGTCCAAAGCTCCTGAGCGAGTGGTGCATGGATGGAGGGATGTTAAAAAGACTAAACAGATATATAAAATATAATATATAAAACAGTTCACAGCAGTGAGCAGCCCCAAACTGTTGCGAGTATGAATTCAAAGTGGCCAATTCTGACGTATTGCACCTTTAAGTTACATCACGTACATGACGTAACTTTAATATAGGCACATAATGAAGGTAGATTAGAAATAAAGGACCTAGTTAGACATCTAGTTAGACTTAATAAATGGTTCGGTAAGGTTCAGGCAAAAAATAAAAACTACTTGGTTAGGTTAAGGAAAAGCTCATACTTGGGTTAAAATAACGTAACGTAATGGAAGTTAGGTAAGCGACGTAACGTACGTGACATCATTTACGTACGTTCACTTACTCACGTAACATGAATTACAAACACTACTCTAAACTCTTGGTCACAAACGGGACCCGACGCCGAGGGGCCACCGCCCAGGCTGCTGTATCTGACACCTTCTGTGGGTGAGAACGGGCTGAATGGCGATCTGTGTTGCTTTGGAAGTCACAAGTAATTGACCTATGCAGACATTTAGGTTAGAGGAAGTGTTGGCGTTTACGTGCCCAAAAGCAATAAATCAGGTCATTTATTTTAACGAAGCAGTCGGGCCTGTTGTTAAGCCTTTAATCACCCGCATGCATGACTGCAATCGATTGAGCGTGAAGTTGTTGATTCGAAAAAGTCATTCAGGCAAAGCAACAATTATCTTAACAACATGTTAGCTTTTATAAGATGTTTACCGTCTATTGAGTGAATCTATTGGGTGGAAATGATTGTGTCAAAAACAGGCAGTTGTAGGTGAAACTGTTGTGGGATTTACGATGAACTTGTGTCTAACTCTGGGTGAGTAGTAAAAGTTCTCTACAGTGTAGGGCTGTGCAATTAATCGTATTTTAATCGTGATTTCGATTTTTGGGTCAAACGATCTCCAAACTTATATAATCGAGTTGAAACGATTTATTTGGCATTTGTACAGTAGGCCTGGAGATTTTCTGAAAGACACGCGCATGCGCAATTCAATCCCTCCCCCAAAGCATTCAACGCGGCCATGCTGACTGGATACGTGTCCGCTGCGTTACGGCTCGGCCACGGCAGCGGAGCTGATGGTTTCACTTTAGTCTCTGTGTTAACTTCCACCAGGTCGCTGCGCTGCGTGTCTGCTGCGTCCAGCTCTGGCAGTCCAGAGCCCTCCGGAGGAGTTACGGACTTCTATCTCTGGCGAATCGCAGCCACGACGTAGCAAGAAGCCGAATTTAGCACATAGCAGACAGGAAGTCACGCACCAAAACAACAACATAACATCCGGTCACTTTTCAAAATAAAACACAAAGTGGTTTTTTTTGTTGTTAGAGAAATGCTAATAAATGCATCATGTTTCCAAACTCAAAAATAATCGTTTAAATAATCGTGATTTCAATATTGACCAAAATAATCGTGATTATGATTTTTTCCATAATCGAGCAGCCCTACTACAGTGGAGTTGTTACGTTTCACGTTTCCTTCCCGTTGGGCTGGATCGTGCCAGTCTCTTCCATTTAAGCTTGTTACATGGGCCATTTTAATTAAGACGGGGCTATTACTGAGATCGTCAGTGGAATATTATGTTCCACGTGAAACAGCTAATGATTCCCATTCTGATGAGATCGGTCGCACTCTGGCATCTGTCAGCACTTTTCTGAAGGTAAACCTGAAGGAGAGGTCAAAGGGCAGGAGGTCATCATCGCTGTGGGCCGGGGAGACTCGGGTCACGGTTCACTCCCTCTTGATGGCTTCCAGTGGGAGTTTGACTGTTTGACCTCCAACTAATGAACACAGCTGCTAATGAACAAAGTCCTCGAAGGCTTTCTCAATCAAAGCACCTCGGCTCACACTGGAAATCTAATGACCATTAAACCAGAACTGCTAATTGTTTGGACACACCTACTCATTTAGCCAGCGGATGTTTCCTTCATCCGTCTGCGTGGCGTCCGCGGCGGCAGAGAGCTCCATCGCCTCGGCTCGTCTGTCTGGTTCTCTGTCAGAGCTCCTTGTGTAATTTGGAAAGTCATTTCGGCTCATAATGCCGAATTACCCCATTAACATAAAGAGAAGAAAGTGTGTCACACTGTGCTGAGTCATCACGGCTTAACTATTCATCTCCATATCGTCTCATATCTGCTACAATGAACCTTTCTGAAAGGCAGAGAGCGCATGAGAGAGGAACAAACAGGAAAGTTTCATGTTTAATAAAACCCTCTTTACTTTCATTTTAGAGATGATGGTCAGAAGGTGGAAGATGCTGCTGTTCACCTGCAAACAACCTACAGGACACTAAGGCCACGTTTATACGTAGCAGGGTATTTAGAGAAACGAATATTTCCCCCCCTTTGTTTTCAAAAAAGTTGTCATTTCCATCAACCCGCATAAATACGCCGTCGAGCGCCATTCTAACTCTGCCAAACCTCTGGGCGGCAGTGTAGAGAGAAGGATAAAGCCATGCAAGCCAATCAGCATCCTCAGAATCAACAACAACGAATAACACGAGCGACTTCCTGTTCCTTTCAAAACAACGCTCACATGACGTTAAGCATTTTCTGACGCATAGCCTAATGAGCGTGAGAACCTAAAACCCCGTTTCTCCCAGCTGACACGACAACACATAACCGGAGTTTTTAGAAATAATCGTTTTCTGTGATAAAAACGGGGTTTTCGTGTAAATGAGAGGCCAAACCGCCTGGAAATATCTGCGTTTTCCCTTCGTGTAAACGGGGCATGAATTTCCCCTCAGCTGGGTGCTCGCGTTATCAGATTTTTCTTTCTTTTTTAACGGAACAAGCTGCAAACACGACATCAGCAGGGTACAAAAAGTCATTTGTGCCGTCTGCAGTAGATATCTTGAACCAGAGCATCTTCAGGTGAACTTTGAGCTACAATGAATCCGCAGCTGTTGTATGATATTGTAATGTTGTATTTTATGTGTTATTGTATTTCATGTGTTTATTTATTTACGTGTTGCTGTGCTGGATGTGCCCAGCTGTTGTTGCTGGCTGACTACCAAGATGCCAAAGGCAAATTTCCACTGTGTTTTTAAACCATTGGACAATAAAGTCTTCTTATCTTATCTTATCTTACACATCGTACGTTTTTATAATGTACGTGTTCGCAGATAGAAGCGTTTAAATGCTTTTAATGTGAAGCTGCAGCAGTAGGACATGTTTAAACTTAATACAGTGCTCTGCAGATATCGAGTGTCACAGACAAGAAGCTTTTCTTTTTAAAATGTCCACTGTAATTGGTAACACCGGTGTTGTCACAAGTTTATTAACTGACAGGGAAATGTACTCTCCCCGGCGCTCCATAATTGGTACAAACACATCTTCTTAAAAATACAAGGACCACCGGAGCATGTGAGTGGAGCGGGCTGTGAGCGAGCAGGGTGTTTTATTTAAAAAAAAGCTGGAGCATCGCCTTGTTTCCCACTTGTTTCCAGCCTGATGAAATTTCACTGCTCACATTACATCTTAATTACCCGACTTTCATGCTGGGAGGTGGAGGGGATAGTGGCTGAGGTGCAGGATTCGTGCAAAGCCACTGTGTGTCTTTAAGGAGAACGAGGGACAGATTCCAGCTGTGTTTGTGGCGGCCAGTACAGGTAGTTAAGGCCAAAACATGATGTTTTCCTGAGTCTAACCGAGTGGTGTTTGTGCTCAAACCTAACCAGACAATAAACACGGCATTTTCACTGGCAAGAAATAGAATAATTAGGTAGGAAGTAGGAACATAAAGAAAGATTTAACTTATCTGTGGTGATTGGGTTGAATAAACCTCATGTGATTATTTGAATTCATTTCCAGCTGAATGTTATTCGGCTGTTAATCATAAAAAAGTGAATGTTACAATATTTTTTAGTCAACTGAATAGTTCAGTCTGTTTATATTCAAATTACAACCACATGGAGTGACGAGCACTGGATGTTCCAACTGTTTATCCATTAAAAAACTGACTAAATCAATTATTCATACAGTTTATTCATTTTTCTACATTACTGTTGTTGAGCTACTCTAGAGTTTCCCTACGTACCCCCTGACAAAAGCAGAAGTACCCCTGGTTGAGAATCAATTTTTTATCACATTATAATAACTCCACTTTTATTCTAAGGATAATAAAGTCAGACGTTGTATCTGCGATGGGCTGAAATATTGCGTAACAGCAGCATCAGTTGGACGAGCGGTCAGACTCAGTGATGTCAGCTACGCAGCAACATCCCTCTAAAGACTTCTAGCATTAGCCACCATTAGCTATCTGTCATGACAGAATAAGTGAGGCAGCAAAATCCTTGAGTGTTTTAAAACGTTTAATATCTTATGAATTTGTCTTGTAAGAGAATGAATGAGCTATTTCTTCTTTTAAAAAGTTAAACAGCTTCAAATTATATGTAAAAAATATTTTATAAAACCCTCTTCAGGAGAAGACAAGAGGGCAGAGATGAGTTAAAAAAAGCTCCTTTCACAGGCTTGTGAATATTCTCATTCATCCAGGTCATAGTTATCTCAAGGAAATTGAATCGAATGCAACTGGATTTGGTTTTTGTCTTCAAGACAAAAACCAAATCCAGTTGCATTCGCTTCAATTTCCTTGAGACTCCTTTCACAGTATTATAATGAGGACACGTGCGTGCATTTATCTTGATTTCAGCCTCCTTGTTATCCTTTAATCATGACGATGTTTATTTGTAACGTGAGCCTCGTCTCTTCACTGTCGTCCTTCAGACTTAAGGACTCTTCTTCCGGCTTGAAATCGGAGGATCGCAGTGTTGCGTCTACTTCCTGCTGTTTCAGAGAATGTGACAGCGGCTCATGCGTGCAGTACGTATGACTCTTTGTGCGAGCTGTAGCAGCGTCCTCCGGTGTGTGAGAACAACTCCCCTGGCCAGAGTGTGTTCCTGCTAAAACCCATCTGTGAAATCACACGACTTATTCACTGTGATCCGAGAGCAGACCTACTGCTATCTGCCTCCCACTCCCCTCTCCGTCTCCGTCAGCCTCTTCAAATATTCTGGGCATCTCTGTCTCGCAAAGCAATTCACTTCAATCCGTTAGGCTTTCATTAGCGTTAATGTTGCATGGACAATGTTTGTATTAGCAGCTGACTGATATGGTTGTTTGAAGGTCGACATAACAGCATTATGTGCACATGCACTGTGGCTTTAAGGTGGCTTTTTTCGTCCCCATTTTCACGCAAAAAATAAACGTTTAAAGTTTATTTTAGGGTCTTAAAAACCGTACATAACAAAGATTTTAAAACATTAATACTACTTAAGATAGATCAAGTATCATATTGTGGGTCATGTCTGTGTGTGTTTGTCCTTCGGGTCGTCCAACTTAAGAATCATGACGTAGGTTTGTACTTTCTTTTCTGATTAACCAACGAACCCGATTACCTTGAAATGTGGTCTGAATATTCATGATGTCATTAGATAAATTCCGACAGATTCTAGAGATCACCTGACCTTCCCCAGCGCAGTACTTTCACATCGAATGCTCCCCTAAAACAACACTTGAATGTATGAAGTGTTGTCTCAAAAACAGCTGAATTTGAAGCCAAATTCACTGTGAATATGATCATCAGAGGATAAATCCTACTGATTATTTTGACCTCCTGATGTTCCTTGTAGTGCCACAAGGCCAACATTTCCACTTGGACAAAAACTCTATAAAACACTTTGGAGCGGACTGCTGTGAGCTTTACTGAGCAAATTCCTACTCCACAGAGGATTACAGAGGTCATATTGTGTTTTGGGGGTTTTTGCCTTTCCTTTATTATGTAATGTAGCATTTTTGTGCATGGAAAAAGGTCTGCAAAGTTAAAAAAAAAAAAGCCCAAAGTACAAGCCAAAGGGAGTTACTCCCTCCCACAGGATGCACTGCTCCTGCACCGTCGAGCCTTTACTTCCGTGACTTATGTGCATCACTGTGTAACAGGCATTATATAAATATATATTTATATATATTTATTTTAAAATATACACACTCCAGTCAGTCAGCAGACATACAGTGCTCCTGCTGTAGCTGCGTTATTTTCAATCTCACTACCTTGCTCGACATGACCCGCCCCACTTCTGCCTCTGAATGGCTACATCCTGTACATTAAGAAAAATGTGTTTAAATGTAAACCTATTCTACCATTACCCCCAAATAAAAGTATGAGTCTGAAGATTTTAACCATTTCCATTGAGAACCTTCCCTTTGGCACTA
The DNA here is from genome assembly GCA_039737535.1 of Lagodon rhomboides. Lineage (NCBI taxonomy): Eukaryota > Metazoa > Chordata > Actinopteri > Spariformes > Sparidae > Lagodon > Lagodon rhomboides. Next base: position 28,280,536 of record CM077795.1, read on the forward strand.
AACTGGGTGAACTATATGAGTTTGGGACCTCCCAGCTCTTTTTTGAATTCCAAGGGGCACAGAACAACAAGCATCTGAACACAATTGACCCATCTTAAGTCCCGCCCCCCTTAGTTACTGTTGCCAGGTCGGACAAGCTCCACAATAAGACATGGAGATTCCGGTCCCGTTTAGCCAACACTATAATCTTCTAATCTGACACAGGGATCATCTTAATAGACAGAAATATTGTGTAGTCTGAACCAGACATTACAAGAGTATGTTGGTCCATCCAACTCTTTGTGTCTTCCGGACACAGCATCAAGATCAAGGGCTGGACTAGGATGGACATTTTGACCGTAAATAAAACAGCTGATCTGGTTTCTGACTGGCTGATTGATGGTGTGAGCATCATCTGAGACAAAAAGACACAAATGTTGAAACAAGTCCTGTCACAGAGATAATGGATTAGAGCAAACTGCCTTGTTTCCTCTCCAAAGTTCGCAGAACTAAATCTGGTTCATTTTTTGAACACACAGTTCAACTCTTCAACTCCAGCCTGCCTCCATCATGCCCTTTTTTACTCATATCATTAAGTGTACCCAGTTCTGTTTTCTGTGGCTTTATTTTGGATGCATTAAAATCAAACAGGAGCTCAAAGATGCTGAAATTTGAACAGAAGTGTCTAAATGATTAACACAAAGTGTCTGGCATGACTTCCTGTCCTAGTTTGGAGAAAATCCATCCGAACATCCTCATGTCCCAAAATAGATTTCTAATTGAGTAAGACTGTGGTGAGGCTGCTTCACACTCCTGCTGGCTCCCAAATATTCAGTCATGAGGACAAAACTGATCACACTTATTCGTCCGCCTGTTGTATTTTTATGTACCTTCTCACGACCTGCTGACACACTTTTAAGGAGCAGACAACAAGGGAACTGACCTCCACAGTTACTTGGCGTGGAAGATGATGATGAATATTAGAGGCTTTCCTGTGCACAGTAACATCTGGCTCTCAGTCTTTATATCTAAATATTCAAACAAAGAAAAATATTTATCTCCTGGTTCAGTTTGAGAAGAATAAAGTTTGTTTTGAGCCTGGAAATAGGAGCAATATTTCCTCTCAGACTGCAGCCAACAGTCTGAAAAACTTCACATTAAGGCACGACTATTACTGCTCGGCGGAAGGAATAAAACGTTCTGCCTCCCGACAAATTAAAAGTTGAATGCACCTGTTCTCAATTCAATGCACTCAGGGACTTTCGCGAAACAACGGCCTCCCTTTTTTTTGTTCAAATGCCTGAACAACCTCAATAGAAGCTACATGTTGATGTGCAGCTGAATCAACCTGATAACTGCGGCACTGTTTCTTTATTATGTTTTACTTTTTACCATTATTGCCACTTATGGTAACAGTGGCTGCTACGCCAAGGGCAATTTTAAATGGTCTAATGTTTTTCAGGGGCTTTTACTGTCTGACAGGAATGAGGATTTAGTGCAGCGCAAATCTTTAATATATGCTTTTATTGATAGTGTTTTTATTTCTATTCAACTCTCATGCACTTTGTAACTTTGTTAAGAAAGGTGCTGTATAAATAAAGTTTATTATTATGGAACTTTTTGAAACACTAGTTACTAGTTACCTTGCAGATTCTGATTTTACGTACAAATGTGTGATCAGTTTATAAAATGTGGTGCACTTTTATAGATTTAACTACCCAAATAGTCTATATAAATAGCCCCATTTGCATAAAACGTGACAGAAACATGCTACTCACATGCTAATTCATCAATAATAATAATCCAGACGCGAAACTATAATATATTTTACATCTCTCTCTGTGAAAACAGCATTAAACATCCCGTTTTTCCTCTAATTGTCCACTTGATGTTCACTCAGCTGTTGTTTTTTTTATTTCTTCACCGCACCTCTCTTCTCAGAACATTAAAACTGAGGGCAGTAACGCTCCTCGGACAAACGATCGATTTCATGAATCTAACAGCTTTTGAAGGATCACATTAACAGTTAAATGTTTTTCAGTGGACGCTGTGCGCTCAGAGGTCTTCCTCAACCGTCCTCCACGAACATGAAAGCACACACACACACACACACACACACACACACACACACACACACACGCACACCTCTGGGGGCCACTTACATAACGAGTGAACAGATCAGGAGGGGGAGGTGCAGCAGGGAGGTGGAGCGGGGGAAAGGGGGAGGAGCGGAAATGAACAGAGAAACTACATTTAAAATATTCTACATTTAGATTGTTACACTTACAGTTTACTTTTTCTGGAATTTCATAGTACTAACAATACATCATGATTACAAGTGTGTGTTAATTTTTCCACTGAAGGACTTCTTATAATGCAAACTGTGTGTAATCAGTGCAGTTTATCTGCGTTCGATCATTGTTTCTACAAAAGCAGGGACGCTGAATGAGTCATACTGGTGAGATAAATGATGTTAAATGATTTGATATCAACTATTCAATTCATCGCAATCTATTTTCTAATTCTACTTTTTACCATCTTTTTTTTTAACCTTCTTTTTTTTTATAGAAATGCTTTAATTAAAGGTTAAAGCACCCGTCTCTCCTTCACATAGATACTCAACTCATGTCTGTGCAGGAAACCTGAGAGAAAGATGTTTATAAGAGTGTGTGTGTGTGTGTTCAGCTCTCAGCACTTTTGTAGCTTCTTACTGAATCTCTTTAGTTTCTCTCATTTGTACTTTCAAATGTCTGATGTGTTTTCAGGAGTCGTGATGAGTTACAGCTGCTGAAAACACAACGTTTCCTGTAATGCTGCTTCATAATAAAAGCTTTAAAATGACTAAATAACAGGGGACTTTTATTGTGAAGTACAGGAAAAGAAATGTGGGCATTGAGACCAGAGAGTCATTAGTCTGAGACACACCTTCAAGCAGGTAGCCCAGTAGTGGTGGTATGGGTTGTAGATGGCGACCAACTGAATACCCCTCCCTATGTAGGAGACCCTATGGTGGCCTTAAGGTAAGTGTAAGTGAAAGGCTCTCTGTTTGTAAAACACAGCAGTTCTTAGTTTCAGCTGATTAAACGCTGATGTAAAACGTCATTGTTGATATTATATTTAATTTCTCCCCAAATCCACATAATACATTAAAATCCCTGTACTTTGTCTTAGGTTAGCAGGGTGCAGACTGTTTCCCTTACTGCAAAGTCAACTCTTCTATTGGACGTCCTTGCACGTACTGTACGGCGAAGCAGGGGACGCCTTTCATCAAAATGTCTCCACTAAATTTAGCAGCGTATGACTAAAGTTGCGCCGTCACACATTTCAGGCGCTCTGCTGTTACTCACATTACCACGCTTACATTTTACCTTTCACCGGGCTAATGAATCCCTTCTTGTAAAACTCTCCTCACCCCCTCAATCCTCCATCTTCCTCCCTGCTTCGCCACATTAATCTCTCATTAGCGCCCCCACCCCTCCATCCCCCTCCCTTCTCTCCGTCCTTTCTTTCTATCTGAACACCAGCCATTAAACACACAAGTAGACATCGCCAGAAAAGGCCTACGATTTGCACCGGAGCTTCAGATGAATCCTCAGATGAATGGGGGCCACAGACGGCCATTTAAAGGGCGGCACCACAGAGCCCCTCTGGATGGAGCCAGCAGAGAAAATAGACTTACAGCGCCAACATCCTGCACAGCTGGATTCTCAGACAGCACAGGAGAACATAAGATGATTCACGTGGGAGATTTCTTTCACATTGGCGGACGGACGAGGGCTGCATGCGTTCGCACGCGAGCGGCAGGGAACATGTAGGTCTCCTCTGCTGCATGAGTGCATATAGGAGCGCAGTCTGCTCGCTATCTGGATGTGGAGTGAGTCAGAGCGCCACGCTGAATATAAATGAGTCAATGCAGATTAAGATGTCACTGTTTCAATGAAGGCGGAGGCAGGGGCAGCATGTAGGAGGTCAAACGAGCCGCCTCCCACCCCCACGCGCCTTGAAAAACCTTTGTGCGGCTGTGTGGCTGAGAGGCGACCACGAAGCACACAACAAGGTTCAGCTGGGTGAATGGAGTGCAGGGAAAAGGTTAAACACACACCGCTGAGGACTCGGAGGAATACTGATTCGATTTTTAGTTGATTTGCTACACGGTTGTGGTTAATGTCTGTAAAAGAGTCTGTTTATAATGAGAGCGCGGATACGGAACACTCACTGTCATCCAAACTGCTACACCTCCACCCTTTACGGATACGTTCTATTAAATATCCAACTACATAATCATTCTGGTGAAGAAATTCTCATCTTTCCACATCAGTCTTTTATCAGCTCACCTCTAAATGTCTTTCCAGAGCTACGTATGGACGTAGGTACACATGTGTTTATATTTTTGTCTTGTTTGTCGACATTACTGTGAATTTAAAAAAGAATGTCGCTCATCGGCTGCTTAATATCATCCAAATATGCTTCAGCATTCGGCCGACATCATACGCTGTAAACCTAGTGTTTAATACAACCTGGGGTTTATCTTTGTAACTAACCTCAGCCGGTTATAATGACGTCGTATTTACTCAGCTCTGTAATTAGTGAAATTACTGAGAATGAGGCAACATACATCGATCAGACCAGTTTAGTCAAGATTATCTGAACCATTTGATTTGAAGTGAGAGCATCTGAAACACTGAACAAACCCTCACTGCAGAGCACAACTGTGATTGCACACGGTGCACGTTAAAACTGAACCTAGAGGTCTGTGATGGATGTTTGGAACAAACCGTTTATAAGAAAAATTGTATTGTTCCTCTTTGTTTCTCTTCAAAAGAGGTAATCTGATCTGATCTGATCTGATTGTCAAACTGATCATGTCTGTCACCCTTATTAACCTGTTTTAAGCTGTATTGCCACACAATCTTATGTTTTACCCCGCCAGGAAGGTTGTGTTTTCAGTTTGGTGTGTTTGTCAGCAGGATTACGGAAAAACTGATGGCTCAATTTTCAACTTGGTGGATGAGTGTAGCAAGGGCATCGACGCTTCACAAGAAGCCAGAGAAAGTGTTTGCTCAGTCTATCAGTTGGGACTCTGGGCTTTGTATCGCAGTTATATTATGATGTTAAAAATCTGATGTATCCCTTTAAGGCTGCAACCGAAATCGGATATTTTTCAAAGGAAGTCAGGTGAGCTCCAGCAGCGTTGGTCGCGAGAGAACCGGCTGTTTTTAAGGAGACCTCGACCTCGAGACCAAGACAGGTTTTTCCAAGCCAAACCATGATGTTCCCCAATCATAACCAAGTGTTTTTTGTGCCTAAACCCAACCAGAGTAAAAGCACAGCATGGTGACAAGGGAACAATTGGAAAACTGAAAAACCTAACCAAATGTAAAGTTGCAACATGAAGAACCGTAGAGCTTCTGTTTTGCAGAAACACACTCATTTAACATTTATTCTGGCATCTGGGTTGAGATTCAAGGTACAAACCACAGAAAACTCCAACACCTAACTGTCACTTTCAGTCAAATCCGACGGGTTGACTGCCGTCTCAGTCCGCCACCAACAAAGAAGACTTCTCCTTCCAATTATTCTCATCACGTATTCTCTTCGTTTTCATTCCACTTCAATGTGGAGAATCTGAGCTTAGAGAATTATCCCGCAAGGTATTGTTGAGGTGAAATCTCCTCACTGAGGTATTTTTCTCAAGTGTATTATCTGTTGTGCTGAAAATAGACGGGATATCCCGAGTCCTCGAGCATCACACTCATACCAGGCACAGCAGCGCCTCAGATTTCTACCCTTATGCAGAGAAATGTCACTGCTCGTACACAGAGACACCTGGATGTTCCTCGTTGACTTTCAGTCTGAATTCCCTGGATAGATGTGCTCACATCCAAGGGACGACTCAAGTTCAAGGACTCGAGAACACTCACTCTGTCCTCAGAAGCCAACAATGACACCTTGAGAGGAGGGCAGAGAGCCACGAAACCATCACCATCGTGCTGGCTCAGTGTTTCATAATAAACCAGGCAGTCTGTTGTTCTGGCATTTCACTTCCGGCCGCTCCACACATGTGAAAGCGGGGCTTTTCTGCCTTAATAACAGTGTGCATGCATGCGTCATCCGGAGAAGTCACGGTGCAGCCTCACCGCCGTATAATGTGAGCGATGCATCATGCAGCATTTGTAGGTGACATGAGGCAACATTTAAACTGATGTTCCTGAAGGCCTGTCAGTAACAACTGTGTCACCGCTGCGACCTGACGTCCTCGTTGGAAACGCAGCAATAAGATGCAGCTCTTCACTTCATCACAAAGTCTGAAACACTGTGTGCAGAAAAATCAATTCGATGAAACCTAATGGACGGACAGAGACCAATTATAGTTCCTTTCTCATTATGAGAGTTCAACCTTTCAGTTCCAGGAGGAACACTGTGTCTTTTTAACTTCTTACTGTAGACGTAAATCTTTAAAAACGGCTCAATACATACGAACGTTTAAGTCATTTCCTCCAACAGCTGGGCAGCAGAGGCGTTTAGGAGAAAACAGGATGAAGCAGTGGATTTCTGGGGGGTCCGTCTTCAGCAGCGGATTAATGAACATTTGGTGCTTTCGCGTGATTCTACTGGGATCGACTGAAAATAAAGTACACCGTGTGCGTGTCCGTGGTGATGAATGTTACCCAGTGCAACAGTGTGACTCACTGATGGAGCTCCGTGGAACAATAAGATGAAGCATCAGGTTTTAGCTGTTAACAGGATGAGCTCATTGTTAGTTTCGTGGATTTGTTAACAACAAGACAATATTTAGAGTATCATCAGTTTTATCCTTTAAGATTACTCTTTCTAGAATTTGAAAGTGACACCAGAAAGCCCGGTGCTGCAATCAGAAAAAACCTCGGTGGAAAGAGCCCGAGTGCCACAAAAACAAATTTTACGCTCGGCCGAGGTGGCAGAGTTGGCGGATCACAAAAAAACAAAATGCATAAATGTGCAGTGGAGACGTCCCTCGTGAATAAATCATGGTGTACACGGAGCGTATTTGTCACTCAAGCGTCCACTGGAGAGACGAAGGATAGCCGCAGACAAAAACAGACGAGCGGACCGAAACATTCCTCACATTAAATAATGAAACAAACCTAAGTGCAATATTTCCAGTGTTTCACACACATATGGTTCAGTTGGACGGTCAGCCCAGGTATATTAACAGCCACCCAAGTATATTTGGCGACTCATTTATGCATTTTATACTTTGATTTTTTTCTGTGCAAGAGAAACTAGTGAACTAGAGAGTAACTAACAATCCATCCTCACCCTTCCCCTCCCATCTACTGTCAACCACACATGCTGTAAACGCACTGATTGTGATGCGACCTCTCCTATTTAACGTAGGCCTACTAACAGTGTGCCATTGTTTTGCACTGGTAGTCGAGATGTCGTTGGTTTTGATCGCGTACATACATAAACAGTAGGGGTGGAACGGTTCATCCAAAAAATCCGTCCCGTTCGGTACGCTTGTCACGGTTCGGGGCGCGTGTGCACCGTTCGGTTTATGACGCGCAACGTGCCTGATTTCCACCGGGACGTAACGGCCGTCTAACGGCAGCGCCGCGGTCACCGGAGCTGATCGCTGCCACTCTAATCAATGAGACCATCCCCACCGGGCGCGCGGCGTCAGCAGCGTCACAGCAGCGGCTCTCCGCTCTGCAGCGCTATCAGTCTGTAGCACTTCTATTTTTTGACGGAGCCGTTGCTAAACCGCGTGAAGCTCAACAGAGCAGATTGCGCCAGACAGGAAATCCGACACAGAGTCAACGTAATACACTTCCGCCCCCTTTCAAAATAAAACACAATACGCAGTTCATGTAGCCTATCACAACTTCACATCAACATTACGTCATGAGGTACGTGTTGATGTTGATGCCCTTTGCCTGTAATGTGGCCATAAAAATAGGAAAGTTAAATTATTTTGTTTGCACTAATTCAAGAGTCAGAGCTTTAAGAGCCATTTTCCTCTTTTTACTTTATAGGATACAATGATTGCATGACATGTCCTTAAGAATATCTGATTTTAAATCTGATTTCTAATTATTAGGCTATAGATCTGATACATGGTATTTTTTAGAGTGTAAACAAAATAGAAAAAAACCCAACCCAACCGAAAACCGTGACCCCAAAACCGTGATATGAACCGAACCGTGGATTTTGTGAACCGTTCCACCCCTAATAAACAGGTTCATCAGCCCTTTTAGAATCACATGAAATTTCTACACACGGCGGCTCCAAGCTTGTTTAACACAACAGGATGCTTTAAAAAAATCGAACACACTTCTAGTTACTGTCTTATAATCATATAAATTATTGCATTTATGTATCTTCAAGTATCCAGTTGCTGGCAGAAGCCCAATTTCCCCCACAGAGTTGAGAACCACGTATAAATCCTGAGCCTGTGGGAGACCCTCAGAAGCACCGCTGCGACAGAGAGAATAACAAGCGTCTCGTCCAGCCCTCGTTTGTTAATAGTAATTACACCAGGGTGCCACAATTAACTTGATACTGACACATTATGCTGCACGGAGACCTTTGAAAGTTATGAGATAAGCAACAAAACAAAGTTTTAAATCAGAGCACAATGCCAGTAACCCCACTGTGAGCAAAATGGAGACTTTACAGCGAATCAAACACATGAAACAGAATCTATCAGAGGGTCTTGGTCCATTGAATTATTATCAATGACAATGGGAACATACAACAACATTTGTCCCCGTCCTCCCACCAATTATTCCCATCAGCCTCCCTGACAGCGGCACGCCGAGCCGCTGAATGGCCTAATCTCTCTTCACAAATTAGCTCCTTCTCTCATCTCCCCTTCCCAAATGTACGCTATGCCCTTAAACATCACATGCTAACGCTGCCTATTCATAACCGTTATCTCAGGGCCGCTGACAGTGGAGCGAAAAAAGGGTCCGTGAAGCAAAAAATAAAAGGGGGGGGGCGGGTAAAGACACTGTGAAATGCAAAACGAGGGGGTGAAAACAAGCGATGCGGTTCGATCTCAGATTCCCCGCTGGCCCTGAGCTATCAGAGCCATTGATTGGCTCATGTAATTCTGCTCTGATTTGGCTTGGCCAATCAATGCGCTGCAGACTCACTTCCTGTGACTGTGCAGCCATTAGACGAGAGGTGAAAAATCCCATAGTTTCTTCTGTCCCTGGAAATGTACAGTTCAGAGCCACCCACGCCTCCACTGCAGGACGACCGCTGCTCTGCGGCCGTCCACAGCTCCTCTGACAGTCGCCTCCTGTCTCGCCGCCTCATTTCAGCGCCTGTATTGACCGGGCGAGCACAAAAGGCCTGTTTGGAGGATGGTGTAACCTTGCAAGTGAAATACAAGCGAAAAGATTATCGAAATAAAGATGTTTCATATCCTGCAACCCTGGGCTCTTTTTTTTTTTTACACAGATGCTGCTTTTATTCAAATTATGAAGAGTGTTTTGAGCAGCTCATAAAGAATTCTCATGCACTTAGTAGTAGTTTGGATCCAGATCATTATGTAGAGGCTTCCTTTAAATAGGCAAACACACTGTATGAAAGTACTTTTAAACTCAGACCGCGTTAATATTCATGCTTGTTCCCACAGACCACTTTTTATATACTGCAACCGTCAGCTGTATTTTTGTGGGTGCATATATACAACATATATCACCCTGAAAATTGTTTTAATTGCTCATCTATATTCTATTCTTGTGCTCATAACCCTTCCTTTACATCTTTCTATCTGCGGCCCATCCGTCCACAGAGACCAGCACAGCTTCATCTTCATCTCAGAGGCCATTAATAGGCAAAACCTTACAAATACATTGGTGTTACTTATATTCTTAGATTGAGTGTGAGTGACACTTTCTGAGGATGTCGTCATATCCTGTGTCCATCCAAACAACTATGAATCCGCTTAGAAATTGGTGGGACACGATGCTCTCAAAAGCACCAACACTATGTCAGAACTTGCCTTGGAATCATCAAGTTTTTAAATCTGATCTCGTATCAAAGTAATCTGGTGACAGCTGTCTGTACAACCATGGTGACGCTGCAAACAGGAAGTGCTAATAGCTAATTCGGCATGCTTTTAATGGTGCTGAGTGTTTTAATGACTCATTTTCTTTTGTATTTGTGTGCTTCTAACTTGATTTTCTATTATTCTATCTGCAGCTCATCCGTCCACAGAGACCAGCACAGCTTCATCTGCTGCAATTTCATCTCAGAGGCCATTAATAGGCAAAAACCTTACAAATACATTGGTGTTACTGATATTCTTAGATTGAGTATGAGTGACACTTTCTGAGGATATCGTCATATCCTGTGTCTGTGTCCATCCAAACAACTATGAATCCGCTTAGAAATTGGTGGGACACGACGCTCTCGAAAGCACCAACACTATGTCAGAACTTGCCTTGGAATCATCAAGTTTTTAAATCTGATCTCGTATCAAAGTAATCTGGTGACAGCTGTCTGCACAACCATGGTGACACTGCAAACAGGAAGTGCTAAAAGCTAATTCGGCATGCTTTTAGTGTTTTAATGACTCATTTTCTTTTGTATTTGTGTGCCTCTAACTTGATTTTCTATTATTCTATCTTTGCTCATTTGTCCACAGAGACCGAGAACACAGCTTCACCCGGTGTAATTTAATCTGAGAGGTCACCAGTAGGTAAAACCTTCCAGCTATATTGGTGCATTTCAGTGAATGCATACATCAGCATGGTTTCAAGGTTTCCAATGAGAGAAACCAAAGAAGAGCAAATATAGGCTACATGGGAGACATGAGGCAAAGAGGAGTCGTAACTAGTCAAATCTGAAGACACAGACATGATACAAATATTTTTAGATTCAGTGTGACTTACACTTTCTGAGGATATATTTGGTGCCTGTGTCTATTTAAACATTCACAAATCTGCTTAGAAAATACGGGGAAAGATGCTTATAGCCCTACAATAACAGAACTTGCTTGAGAATCATCACGTTTTTAAGTTTTCTTCAGCATCCAAGTAATCCAGCTGTAGCTGTCGGTACATCAAGGGGAACATCGGAAAAAGGAACCGCTAATAGCGAATTCGGCGTTCATGAAATGGTGATAATTCACCAAAATGGGAGTTTAAAAGATGGAGCAATATCCCAAGACTAATTTTAAACTACTTGCTCTTCTAGACAGATCACAAAATGAGAACATTTCTGCAATCTCTCTCTGGCCGTAACACACAAATAAAAACACACACACACACACACACACACACACACACACACACACACACAACACCCCCTCGATTACCAAAGAAACATAATAGCACTCCATTCTCTGCTTAATTTAGCCATTGATTTTTCTAACACCAGATCACATCATAGATAGTAGAAGACACCGGGCTGCGTTGTTTTATGGCCTCTGTGAGAACCCCCACACCCTGCAACACACACACTTTAACACACACCTACACACACACACACCGAAGGAAAGAAAGAGGACGTTTCCCCCGGGATCCGCTGTAAAAAATCACTGCCTACTGCTGTTAGCATATCACAGCAGAGTGTGTGATTGTTGTTTGTGTGTTTACAGCTGCTGTCCCCCTCAGCGGGCGTAGCTTTGCTCAGATCAGATGTGAACCAGCAGACACTCACAGACACGGCTGTACTGCCACATCATCACACACACACACGTGTATGTTCACACACAAGCTGAAACTGAACTGAAACAAAACCCTAAAAAGGTGTCATTTACAACATTTCAGCCTTTCTCATTTAAAATGATGTCATTCATACGATTTTATTACCTTATTCTATCATTTCCCTAACTTCTGCCACTGCCAATACTCATAATAACAACAATATACTTTTTCATCTTGATGGAGCCGGAGAGAACCTTTCAAAGGATGATGCCAGTTTATTGCACCTTGGGCGTTTGGATGATGCATATCCATTATGATAGCATTGTACTCACCCAAATTATTGCTGAGATCTGGCAGCACTGCAAATTAGCAAATAAAAATAATATAGGTCCAGCGGGGCAACAAACACAAGCAGCCTGAGGATCAGACAGGTTGTAAACAAGCCAAAAGTTTAGCCAGTTATTGAAACACTTCAGTCAGGATAGTAAAGCAGTAGTGGAACGCAGCCGAAGCTCAAGCCAGAGACCACTGTTTGAGACTGTGTTTCTACATTTATAAATGTGAAACAACTGGATATCTTTAATGATATGTCGTGACATGTTGTATCTGATATCGCCATGTTGGTGTTCCACAACCATCATCGCAACTGGGTTAAGTACAGGACTCTCAGTCCAGAGCCTGGAGTTTGTACTTCTAAATTATCTGTTCATTTATTATTTTTCCATTTCTTATCAGTTTTGTGTGGTTGTTTGTTGTGAACTTAAGGGAACTAAAATAATCAGTTAGGTTGAGGGAACTTAAATACTTTGTTAGGTTTAGGGAACTAAAATACTTCATTAGGTGTAGGAAAACATGGCCTGGGTTAAAACTTACCCTTTCAAAAGTGTTGCTTAGCTATGACATTACCAAAATTTGATTGGTCAGTCGGAATGATGGTCCTTAAGCAACATTGATTATGATGATCCAGGGACAGCAACAAAGCTTAACACACCTTAAACTTAGCACTTATTATCATGTTTAATTTGCTTAATTTGCCTTACTACAAAATAATGTCGAACAATTTCTTTAACTTGGAGAGTACAACGTTATTATCACAGGTAGGATTAATGGTGAAATTAGGAGCACAGTCATTATAAAACTGAATTATCCTTTAATAAAAAGCCTGGAAATCGAGTCCTCACATTACCTCACACTTTGCTGTACAGGAAGCCTCACGTTCCTGTTTTAGTGTGATCACAAACCCCACAACGCACAAACACAACACAGAGCCATGCGAGTGACTTACAGGCGTTGGTGACGGCGAAGCTGTTGGCCGTCTCGATGTTGTCCACGTGAGGCACCAGGTTGAACGGGGCTTCCGAGGCGTTCGGGCTGGTGTTGTGCAGGAAGATTGCCAAACGAAAGGCAGTGTACTCCTGATCAGTGTTTCTGATGAACAGACCGCCTGAACAGAAGGGAAAGAAACACATGACGATGTAAAAAAAAAAAAGAAGAAAATAGGAAGCAGCAGAGAATAATCCACAATCTTACCGCAGACAGTTTAATTATAGCTGACAAGCACAGAGACATGAAGTGAAATGAAGGCCGAAAACTACTAAAACAATGTCATCATCTGCAGATTTTCACCAGTTTGACTACAAATGAGATTTTAAGAGCCAGTGTGAAACGCTAGTTTATGAAGACAGACAGACTTTTATGACACTGGGGCCACACACACCTCCATATTTATTAGTCATGCTGGTAAAACAGTAAGAGGGAGGAACTCGAACTTAAGCTAACAGTATGTAATCTCTGCCTCTGAGGGTCTCTCAATCAAAACAATAGAAACAAAGCCGTAGTTTTATGATGTTGTAAAACAGTCGTGTGGGATCATGGGAGTTGCCGTTTTCATTTTTAACAACCACAATTGCCGGTCTGACAATCTGATGTGACTCAGGCAAGAAATGTTCACATGGGAGAAAATATAAAAGTTTTATTGTTAGTTTAGTCACGTAAACTTCTCCGGGTTTGAACATTGTTGGAAACATTTGGGATAATGTACATTAAGTACACAACTCAACAAAATATGTCACAAAGGTCTCTTAAATGCGTGCTTGTTACATATTCTATCTTTCTGTGAAATTAACCTCTCCTCCCTTCCTGAGAGCCTCCTCAAGGGTCCTGATTGGAAAAGTACAATTGCACTAATGTTGGCAATAAGGCCACAAACCAAGGAATAAAAGGCGCTGATTGTTATTGTCTCCAAGAATAATCTCTATTAGCATTTTCTGATCTGATATGTCAGAGGTTTCAGATCTTCCCTCCTTATACAACCACTTATTATTATGTGCAACAACAGGTTTGGTATCTGAGCATCTGACTGCAACTTGTCTCGGATGTTTATGTAGTCATTTTCATTTTGAACCTTACAAAAAATGTAAATTGGACCTCAACAGTGAACATTAGAAAGATGTCGCCAAAACATTCAATTCGTGTTTGGATGTGTGTTTGCTCAGCCGGATACCCAAGAGAGCGGTGCTAGCAGAAAAGTCAGGTGATCAAAGTCAGTAGGATACATCCACTGAGAAAAATGATTGTCTGAACCAAACGTTGTGCCAATCCACCCTACATCTGGCTCCCAAGGTAAAGTCAGGAGATCACAAACGTTTCGGATTCTTCCTCTGTGGACAATGAACATCTGCACCAATGTTCAGCTGAGATATTTCAGCGTGGACCAAACTGGTGCACTCATGCTGCCAGTGTGGCTAAAATCTACAAGGTTATGGTTACGGTTAAAGAAAAACACAAGGTTAGGGTTAAAAAAACGTCATTGTTATGTTTAAGAAAATAACTTTCTGGCTATGGCTGGGAGGGAACTTGATCATGGCTACAGGAAACAAAGGTCCTTGTCTGGTAAACATACGTAGGTCATATTTGGCATGTGAATAAACACCTTCATGTGAGGACAACCTCAAAATGGTGGTTTAAACCCAGATATAGTTTTGGTAAAAGCTCTGAATGGACTCCTTTAGCAGCTGTGGTCAAAGAGCAGCCTCTATCATATTAGAGGTGGACACAACTGGACGACTGGACAATATACGAGATGTAATAAAAGGGTAATATTGTTCCGGTAAATCACTTTGCCGATACCCTACTGCTGACAATCCAAAATTAATCCAACGGTAAAGCAACTCACGACTCTTTAAGCTCCACTAGCCTTTGTGAGAGTGTACCGCAGGATGCAGTCTGATTAGCATGTAAATCACCTTTGTTTCATACTAATGCGAACAGAAAAGTGATATATCATCCAGCAGATATCCTCCCGGATCAACTCTGCTTTAATATCAGCTCTTCACGCAAGACCGGCTCAGAATCAGAGCCTCGCCTTCTTCATATATGGAGATCCTGTCGACGCTGTTTACGGCTGTGCAAATGTCAGTGGTGTTTCAGGTCAGAAGCAGTTTGTTTCACATTTGAAAGTCTAACTTCAGGCTATATTTCTTGGGATGCGACGGTATAAATGTCATTTAAAGCGAAATGCCAGTGTGTTCTTTTTATGGCTGACCTCTTTAGAAGGTAAACTTTAGAATATTTTACTCCTTCATGACGCCCACGCATGTAAATCCTCTCCCATCTTTATGCATAACTCCGGAAAACTAGGGCTGCTATGAATCGCAGATCATTTCAGCGGTGACAGTTTCACGTCCCCTCGACTCACAAATGCTCTCAGGAGGTGTTGACTCCTGATTTACAAACATAAATGGTGTGAACATTTCGATCAGCAGGAAGGCCCTTTACATGTTACATATTTGAAAACTTATCTTCAACGCTAAATAAATCAAGCGCTGACCTAAATCCCGCTCATTCAGCTTCTGGTGGATGTTACACAAAATGAGATTCAGTACAACAGTAAACACTGTCGGGGCTTCAAGACTTTGAAGTTTCATAAATGCCATATGGTTTGCCAAAAACGAGGCTCTTGTGGCTCCAAAGAGCCTGTTTGTTTTTGACCTCATTTCCAGCTGGCACATGTTATCTGGATGAAAACATCTGGATCACAGGCCTTTGAATTTTTACACCTGGTGGCACAATCGTTCCCGTTATCTCGGTTCTGCTTGCCTTGTGATCGGATCTCTGTATGCAGATTATGCAGGCAGGGCCTGTCGACTTGTCAAGGGAAGAGACGCAGGATACTTTCGAGGGGCCGCTGAGATGAGCGAGGTGAGGGTCACATGATGGCTTCTGTAGGCTACTTTTGGATAGCATTGCTGACCAAGCTAATGTTTTAACTGTAGGAAAGCCACTAGAGAAGCTTCATAGGACACTGCTAGAGAGTCTTATGAAGTAGTGCTGCTGCATGGGCTCTATTTACTTTTTCCTGTCTGTAGCTTTTTGACGGCAGGTAGAGGAAAACCTTTCAACAGACTGGGCAGATTTCTTTCTTCAGATTGTGGTCACACTGAACAAATTACACCTGAGTGACATCCAGTCGAGGCAGCCGATGACCAGCACTGTTAGATCTCGGCACAACAAGCATTCTGCATGCTTATTGGCTCACTGACACTGGTGAGATTAACTCCTTGGGTATTGAAATTTGGTCTCGAATGACAAGGTATTTTTCAATACTCAATTTCGGTCGGTGCCATAGAAGTATCAAGGTTCAATACCCTAAATCAGGAGTGAATTACATTTCATCACTTAGGTACCTGACGTCAAGTAACTTATGTTCAGGTTTAGGTTCAGTTTTGTCTCAGGTTCAGAATAGCTAGCTAAGTGTAGCTACATAGCAACTGGCACGATCAATATGCTTGTTTGAGTTTGAGTTCAACAGGTGGCCAATTCTTACCCATCACACCTTTAACCCAAAGTTTGATCTTTAACTAAACTTAACCTAGCACTGTTGTGCCTAAACCTAACCAAACCAGGATGTTTTCAGAACATTAATAACAGTCCAGAAGTCAGAGAATGTCACAAAACAGCCCAGCTGCCAGGACATAATATTACCAGTTAGTGTTTGACATGTGTACCAAACGTTGCATGTCACATACACATTATGGGCCTGTTGGCCATCTGTCACAGCAGGAGGTGGAGAGGATGGTGGTGGTGTTATTACAGCCAACACAGCTGGAGACATTTCTGGCTGTTTTGGCAACTGAAACAGGTATTTTAAGCCAAACCATGATGTTTTCCTCACCATAACCGAGTGGTGTCTGTGCCTAAACCTAACCAGAGAAGCCTGTGAATATTCTCATTCATCCAGGTCATAGTTATCTCAAGGAAATTGAATCGAATGCAACTGGATTTGGTTTTTGTCTTGAAGACGTTTCACCTCTCATCCAAGAGGCTTCATCAGTTCCTGCTCGCTTGACTAGGCTGGGACTAGTCCAACTAGCCGGTGTGGAGGTAAACCAACTTTCCACCATCCCCAACGACCATACTAACGACTGTCGTTGGCAATAATGGAGCACATACGACCCATAGACATCAGTGGCCTTGTGACCGCCTCCTGAGAGGTTAAATAGCTGAACCTCCACAACTGATGAAGCCTCTTGGATGAGAGGTGAAACGTCTTCAAGACAAAAACCAAATCCAGTTGCGTTCGATTCAATTTCCTTGAGCTAACCAGAGAACAAGCACAGCGCTGTGACAAGACAGAAACACAGAATTCAGCTGAAACAAAGGGAAAGTTGTAACATAAAGAAACATCCAATTTTAACTTATCTGTGAGTTTGTAATCACATATTTAGCTCACATTTATTCTGGTGAATGGGTTGCACAATATGTAAAGTGCTTGTCTGTAAGCTTAATTTAGAAAGTCTATCCGGACGTTACATACGTATTATTGCTGACCTGACTGCAGATTTGTTCAGATGCATAATTGATACTAGGGCAGTAGGTAAGTTAGACGCTTAAAGCCACTGACCATGCTGCAGTATTTGACGAGATGGGAGTGAGAACGTGTTGGCATGTACAGTGTCTGCTCAGAGAGAGTAGCCCTCGCTTCCCTCAACTGCATTTATCTCCTGGATAATCAGACAGTAAACAATGACAGGCGCACGGAAGAGGAAGTCTTAGACTTCCGTTCTCCAAATATCCACAGGCCGAACATCGATCGGCTTAATCACTGTCAGGTGATAGCTGATGGATTTTAGAGATTTCACCTGCGCCTGTATCCAGATACAGATCACATGTTAATAACAGGTGTAAATGGGGTCTCCGTGTGTCAGTGAATCTGGCAACACCTGGTTCACCTCAGAGAAAGACCTGTGAAGAGGCCTTAAGAGAGTTTACACCCCCACACACACACAACACACACTCACACACACACACAGCCAGGCTACTCAGAGGATGTTAGGATCCTCATTAGAAGTGACAAAAGCTTCATGAGCCTTAAAGGAGAACCTCGAAATCCTCACAGAACTCCCTCAGTGCCGCTTTCAGTATCTTTTTTTTTTTTAAATCCTGATTTACTTCGACGGCGAATTTCGAATTCCATTCTTGATTTTGTGTGATATTTTGGCTTTTGTCGTTTTTGAGGTGTTGCGTGTGATGGATTGACTTCCTGTCGAGACTGTCCCCTGTGCCCTCCGTGTGATGCATGCTGGGACGGGCTGCAGCCACCATGACACTCGGTGACAGCGAGCAGATGAATGAAAATATAATGAATGAAAAGTCGGATCTATAATTCTCAGGCTCCACCTTCACATGTATCCACGCCGTCAGACTTAATCTGCGGCAGTTGTGGAGCATGTTTGCCACCGTGGCTGTATTTGTGTTCCTGTGTCGCACGGCAAATCTCCCTCTGCTAACAAGTGTTGATTTTCAGTGGCAATTATTTGAAACTGACTGACTGCGTGTTGATTGGAGAGCTGTTTGCCCTCTCTGAGAGCTGGTGGAGCTTCTTGGTGGCTGCTCAGAAGTGTTAAACGGAGTCTGACGGGTGAGGAAACGCTGGTGCGCTGTGGATTTTTTTACACTCCAAGAGGGGCAATTACAGAGCTGAAACGGGGAAAGGTATTATTACATCAAGAATGTTTTGCGAACCATAATGAGGAGGAAAAATATCAGGGAGCTGTGACTGAACCAGCACCCACAGCAGCAGTGCACAGACGCAGGTTTAAACCCCCACCCAGCTCGAGCGTCCCCAGTTTCAGGGGTGCTGTTCTGTAACAGACCCTGACCTCTGACCCCGCCTGGAGGGGC
This sequence comes from Lagodon rhomboides, assembly GCA_039737535.1. NCBI lineage: Eukaryota > Metazoa > Chordata > Actinopteri > Spariformes > Sparidae > Lagodon > Lagodon rhomboides. Next base: position 28,299,339 of record CM077795.1, read on the forward strand.
TGGGGGGGGGTTCGGGTATCACGTTGATATAAAAGGACAAGGAGAATCATTTGAACAGCTTGTCATTTTTCATCAGCCCGACCGCTTCTGATGTGCCTCCACTCCGCCACGAGCCGGGGAGCAACGGAGGGTCAGACCACGGGAAAGTCTGAGCTTTTAACACCTTCCAGGGTTCATTTCTGCTCTTCTGATAATTGATTTTTCTTTTTTTGTTGTTAGGAGTGCTGTGATGATCAACAACTGGAGGTCACAGTGTGCCCTTCTCTCCGTCCCCATGCCTCTAAATCAACCGAGTCAATCTGCCCGCCAGAGGAATGAAAAACCACAAATCCATCATTTTTATTTCCTCCCACTGAATGCAAAGATGGAAATGTTTAAATAAACTGGAGGAGGGGGGGGGATGGAGCTGGAGCGGCAGGACGACACCGGGTCTGCCAGAGTGTTAACAGCAGTCAATGCACAGGCAGCCTGCATAGGGAATACACACACACACACGCACACACACTTTGCTGCTCTGATCTGCTGCAGTGGCGGAGTGCACCGGGATACACACTCCAGCCCGCAGATACGAAGCGCGTTAGGTGCGTGTGTGTGTGTGTGCGCGCGCTCAACGTGCATCAACAGAAGCGTGCATGTGTGTGTTTTTTCTTCTTCCAGAGAGGAGAACGAGACAGAAATGTGCACTTTGAGGAGTGCTGAGGTGTTAAACGGCGGGGCAGCGGCAGCAGACAGGACGTCCACGGGCACATTCATTCACATGATTCACGTCTGAGGGCTCACACACACACACACACACACACACTCACCGATCTGAACGCTGCTCGGGAAAGCACCCATCGCCAGTCCCCAGAAGCCCGAGAATATCAACAGAAACCAGTCGCCAGAAGAAATCCTCATTTTGTTCCGGTTATAAACTGATGAGAGACATCGAGCAGGTTGAATTAACACCCCCGGGGCAGAAGCAACATCACGGGGTAGGGGGGAAAAACAAAGAGAGAAAGAAAAAAAAACGCCAAACGCCCGTTAAATATCCATGTCTGCTGTTTGGATGGCTTCTTGTCTTGTTTGTGTGGTTTTTCTCTCTTGGATAATCTCCCTCCGCAGAGCCGCTGCTCGCTTGTACCGTCAAACTGCGTCCGTCCGTCCGGCGCTGGAGATTTTTGCGCACAACACCACCGCCACCACCAAGATGAGGAGGTGGAGGAGGGGAGGAGGAGGAGGGAGGGAGAGGAGGAGGAGGAGGAGGGGGAGAGAGAGCATCAGCCAGCGGCGGCCAGTGCGTCTGGATGCGGCTCAACTCGCATCACAGCAAAAACACACATGCGCCTTTTTTTTTTTTTTTTTACCGAGCGAGCGACCGACCGGAGCCGGGGCGGCAGGAGGGCGTCAGTCCGCCCGCTCAGCAGCTCGTTTAACACCCAAAACTTCCAGATGTGCTGATGTGAAAACACACAGCGACTCACTGACTGACTGACTGACTGACTGTGACTCTCTCTGCATCACAGTCTCTTTTTTTTTTTAAAGGTGCAATAAAATGATTTAATTGCCTCCAGCTAATCAGATCATAATGAACAGGCTGCAATCTCCAGTCCCCTGTGCGCGAACTTCCATCCAGCGGGATTAAAATGGCTCCACGCTGAGCTGTGGTGTGTAATCTTTCACCAGAACAGTAGGCTGCCTGGTGTCATTAGGTTCCAGTTATATGCGACCACTGCCCCAAAGAATACATTCAATCAAGCGAGCAGCCCTGATTTATAGCTTTAATGTGTCAGTGTGATATATTGTTAAAATGTGGGAATTACACACAAAAATATATACGGACATGCAGTCTGTTTTCTTTGTAATCTTCCCTGCAGCATCATGGTTCTGAAAATTAATATAAATAGCAGAAATAATGGTTCTGTGGAGTGTCAAAGGTCTTTAATGTTCGTCTACACTTCGGGCCCTCTCCTACATACACATTTGGCAAATAAAAGCCATTTTGTGACCTCGAAGTCTGCCCTGCCTGAGAGGATCAGGGGCATACATTCATTACAGTGCTTTATTTCCTTAATTACACTAACTTGGTGCATATAAAATAATCAAAAACAAGGGCTTAGGTGAAAAAAACAATCAATTCAAAGAGCCAAATAAAAAAAAAACATAAAGTTGCATAATTTCAAAATACTGCTGCCCCTACCTCATTATAGTTCTTTATTTTCTTGTTTCCCTAGCTCTAAGTATATAGAAGTATATACAGGAGTGATGTTTAGGTGGAAAAACATCCAATTCGAAAAGCAAAATGCACAAAAGTACATAAACATGCATGATTTCCAAGTTTAGGCCTTCAGAACTGCGACACATTTTATATTTCTGGCTCAGGAGAGTGGAGAAAGATGAGATTGTGACCGCATCAACATCTGCTGTTGTAGGCTCTATGGAGGGCATAGAAGCTCAAATCTGCTCAAATTAAAGAAGCATCTAGCTTGCAATTGTTTTCCCCATTTTTGCACAGTTTAAACATAGATTACTGTTTTTTTGTTTTTTTTTGACTAAACATGTTACTGAAATGGATCTCCTGGACATTTGGTAATAAGAAAAGACAGTTTTTGTTGTTGTTTAATGCTCTACTAAAACACACAGACACTTTATTGGTGAGTTGGCAAAACTTTGTTCATGCTAGTTTGTTAGCTTGTTAGTTTGTTGATTGTACCTTGAAGGTCTTATTTAGCTGTGTTTGAATTGGGCGGGCCGCCAAGCTTGACAGTTAAATACCACACGATCATTATTATGCTCCTTAATTTAGTTAGGTATATATTTTAGCTTGGCATTCATACGTAGTCGGTTAGCCATGCATTTAAAGGAAACGTTTATCTAACATGTTTTTAAAAAGGAATTAGTAATAAACAATGAAATACAATTCTAATTAGTTTAAAAGTTTAATTATACATTTTTAAAATATCTTTAAAAATATGTCAAAGGTCCCATATTATGAAAAACACGTTTTCTGTGCCTACCAACTCCCAGAATGAGGAAAGCAAAGAGTCCTGCATAGTCTACAGGCTGTTCAGATTCAGCTCCTGTCGTTACGTCACGACAGGAGACGTTACGTTACGTCACGACAGGAGAGATTTTCATAAGCCGGCCTCCTCTGCGCGATGACAGGAAATATCGAAAGGGGGGCGTTCATCCCGGAGGTGAAGTTCGGTGTGTCGTCGCTCAGAGCTAGACACGCAAATTACTCTGTTGTTGGTTGTAAAAATCAACATAAGTGCCTATATTCTGTCCCAGCTACAGAAGAACACAAGAGACAGTGGTTGCGTTTCATTTTTAACGACAGCGTGCCGGCTACGGTTCCTGTAAGTCTGTTTGTGTGTGCTAACCACTTCACATCGGACTGCTTCAGTAACGAGGGTCAGTACAAAGCTGGCTTTGCCTCGACACTGACCATCGTAAAAGGATCAGTCCCAACCATACGGGACCCAGCAGCTGCACCCGAGCCACAGGTAAGTGTCGCCACGTTTTGATAGTATTTACAGCTGAGTATGGTGAAGTTAGCTTGAAACTGGCTAACTAGTTAGCTCCGCTTCGGTCCGCTATGCAATGCCGTTTGAAGCTAGTTTAATGTTAATAATATTACGAGGGAGCTTGGTTGTCACAGTAAAAGTCTGGAAACATGTGCAGACTGGAGACAGAGACCATGCGAACAGTGTCCAAGAGTTTGGAGACTGTGTTGGAGACAAACACAGCTTTCGCTAGCTGTTTTTAGCCGTTACCTGTTGCAGGTCAGTGGGGGATGGGAGCCGGGTGGCTGTGTTGGGGAGTCTCTCATGTAATGTCCGTATTTCTTCAGGAGCCTCTCCTTCTGGGTCCGATTCTGGGTCAAACTGGTATGGTTGAACGACAGCATCTCGGCGAGCCATAGCGATACATCCAAACATTAGCGCATGCTACCGCTAGCATCGATTCCCTGAGAGGGGCGTGTAGCAGGCAGGGCAGCCGATGACAGACGGAGCTCATTAGCATTTAAAGGTGCAGGCACAGAAACAGCCTGCTCTCAGCAGAGCGACTTTTAGACAGCTGAAATTCAGGACCATGGATGCGTTTGGGGCAATACATTTCGAATACAGTGTTGTTGGACCTCTGACAGCTGTGTGAAATTGATGAAAAACACTATAATATGGGACCTTATTTCATGTAGGCAGTCAATGTTCTTCTCTCCTCTGTCTGCGCCCCCTAGTGGCAAGGAGGCCCTTTGCATGTAAAGGTGTCTTCAGCTGCAGTTCCTCTAATGGCCACTAGACGCTGAGTCCAATAAAACTTAACTGTAGACAAATCATTCTCAACCAGGGCTCCTTAATGAGATAATAATGTGTAACATTTCTTTGGACCTTTGTTGTGTTTTCTTCAGTCATGTACTTATATTATTCCAAATGTTTCACAACAATCAAACCCAGAGAAATCCACAAGATGACTCAGTGAGTTTCATTTAGTCCTATAACCTCACTAAAAGTGAGGAAGGAATGAAGTAAGCGAGAGGTGATTTAACTTTAAGACATCACCTCATCTGTGAACATTTCTACCTGAGTCTGAATCAGATAAGTTATCATCAGCAGTGGTGGAAATGACAAAAACGATACAGTTTTTAAAGTCTTTAATCTTAAAAGAAGACTCGCTTTATACTGGCTGTGATGAAATTTCTTCCAAATCAACAAATTACCATAGAGGAAAAAAGATACAATCACCCGTCAGTTCATTCTTTACACCTGGCTGAAAATAATGCAGTCCAATTCAACCGTCCTGCAGGAAATCCTCCCTTCGAGAAAGTTTTCATGTTTAGTTTTTGGTGTAACCAGAGGATGATGCAGTGTGTGGTGCTTTTGAACTGTATTGTGTTATTTTGAGGGGTGTTTTCTAAAGCAAGGAGCCCCGAGAGGCCGTGGTTTACAGCTGAGGGGTGTAATTAGGCACGACGCAAGGCTTTATTTTTCTGTTAATTGAAGAAAATAGATGTAAAAATATTTCTTATCTTGACATTTTGTGAGTTTATTTTGCGTACTCCCTGTGATGTCACATCTTTATAGGCAAAGTATTTTTTTAAATTCTCACCTGTCCCTTTTTTCACAGTGGCGTAAAACTGACAGAGAGTCTAGTTGAGCTGTTGTAAAGTCAGATCTTTCTGGGCACACCAGCTATGAAAACAGTGAACAGACCACATAGTCTGTTTAATGGTCCCAGCCTTGTTTCTGGACTTTTCCAGCTCTGCAGTGTCTCTCTTCTTCGCCTTCTTTTTTTCTCTTTCAAAGGGAAATTAAAATAAACGACAACACCTGACATTTTGAGACAATTTTAGCATGGTAACAGTGATGTAATGCAGTCACAGGTGTGTGTTTATTCCACGCGGCTCAGCCACTCATATCAAAGACAAGTACTATCCCATATATGTTCATTTTTTTGTCCAGCCCATTTCTATCATTTAGGGTAATGCCTCTCTGTGTCAGAAATACCACATCTGTATGAAAGTATAAAGCTAGAGCCAGGAGACCGTTAGCTTAGCATAAAGACTGTAAAACAAGTGGAAACAGCTGCTCTGGCACTGTAAATGTTGCACTACTCCTTTAAGCTGATGGTACGGTGAACAAAGACTTTCATCAACATCATCAGCATTATTTTAGACGGTAGCATCACTTCAATTATTCTCCACGGATGTAGTAGAGATAGTTTGGAAGTTTTTTCTGCTTCCCGTGAAGAGAAATGAAAAGTGTGGTGAGACATTAAGGAACTGTCAGATCATCTGTTTGACTCTGATGTTTGTATTCGCCTCAGGTACAGACCTCCCTGAAAACGAGTAATTCAAAGTGTGAGACCCAGCTAGAAGCAGCACAGGAAGTTGATTTTGCTGGATTAAGCATGTTGAAAATCTAAAAACTGTGTTCAAAGGGGAGATCAGCACACATTCTTCATCCATGAGAGACTCAACAGAAGAAGCTGCTTCCTCTGATAATATTAATGGGAGCTTAAACGCCTTCAATCCAATTAGATGAAACCTTGTCACAGAACATCATACCGATGTTTAAAAGGTCATTCAACTCTGGTTCACAAAAGGAGAGAACGTTTCACCTTTATGCCCTTCTGGACAAAACTCCAGTAAAAGACTAACTTCCCCAAATGATACTTCTGTCACCATGACGTCCAGCCGACGTCCACAAGGTTTATGAGAGGTGGTGGAAAGTGAGCCTCAGCCCTTCAGTTGAGATTATTTAGTTGCACCTCCTGGTCAAGATTGAACCTCCAGGCTAATGTTGTTTTTTTTACGTATCCAGTTATATTTTGTGGCTGCAGAGGTCTGATTTCCCCTCAGAGATCAATAAAGATTCACTTTGTTCGCTCACTTTGAGAAAATCCTGCTGACGTTTGGAGATTCAGATTTGATTCCAATGAAAACTCCCATCAGTCTGCTAATATTTATCATAAAGTCATTATCAGTGTAATTCTGTAGTTTGGTTTGTATTTAAGTGGCCCCAAAGCAGGAAGGTTCTCTGGCTGTGAACTAAATCTGCAGAAAGCTAAAAGTCCTCCTCGGACCGTTTGGCAGATCGTTGCCTCCTAATTGCAGCTCTTGGAATTTGCATCATACGTCTTTGAAAATATTTACTTTGTAGCACTTAAGGATGATGAGCAAAAAGCTCAAGGTTGTTTGTCTCCCGTCAGCTCGTCTCCGGTGGATATCAAACGTCTGCGCACATTCCTCACATTTCTGTCTCGAGGCTGCCTGAAAACAAAACCCATTAAACCAGACAGCTCTCACTTCAAGTGGATGTAGACTTTCTATTTTGTTGTTCATTAATGATTTAAACACACATTTATTTTTTCACTTACGTGTACGTACGTTAAACCCAATCGTTGTATTAAAGGGTAACTCCACCTAATTTGCACATTAAATTGTGTTTACAGGTCTTTTTATGTGAAAGAAAGAAGTATAAAGACTTTTGTGGCTCCAGGTGAAGCTGCATGAAATCTGGTGCCTGCATTACCCACAATGCAAGTGAGTCACTGAGTGATGTCACTGGGGGGCAATTTATCAGATTACATGCTCTGGAGCCTCAAAATGTTTTATAGTACTTTTTTTTTCACAAATGTAGAAGTTCTCCCCAAGACCTGTACATTTTGTGACGTTATCCTTTATTTTTAGTTCCAAAAACCACTTGGTTAGGGTTGGGAAAAGGTCGTGTTCTGGCTTAAAATTGTCTGGTTTTGTCATAAATGAAGTAGCAAGTTGCTACTCTTTTCCGGTAATGAATACACTATAGAAAAATACAGTAAATCCGTGTTCCAATGTCTTATAACCAGATGTTAAAAAAATATATAAATGATTGTGTTTCTTTTTTGTTTTTACTTCAGATTCAAGGATTTGAATCAGTGTTACTTGGTGCCTGAACACCAGCTCTACAGGACCTGACTACATGGTGTAGATGGGAGTGGAGCTGACCGTGGTGCTGAACGCCTCTGACTGTGTTACAGTGGTGCTCGGCCGGCTCAGTCCAGAGTTTCAAAAAGAGCTTACCAACATCGCTAAAGCTCGCTAATTAACAGATCCTATCTGATTCGTTTAATCTGTACACAAACAGGAATGTAAAGATGTAAGTTTGTGGTTTTATCCATCATGACAGCCATTTTGTGCCGCAGTGTCAACAACGGTATCAACCTACAGGACTCTCACTCATGAGACTGGGGCTCATGTGTGGGGTTTTACACTAAATTCATGTATTATTTTCTTCCTTTTGTTCTAGTTTTCTGTCACAGTTTGGTTATGTTTATGCAACAAAATACTTGGTTAGGTTAAGGAAAGACAGGCAAGTTGAGAAGGCGATGTGGAATTTGTAAGTGTGACACCACTGGATATTTATAGTATATAAAAGAGACTTGGATGTATTTGTGACGACAAAAAACTAAATTTTTGCCTTGGGAAGTTGGGCCATCTCAAGCCATGTTTGTGGTGCCTTACCTGGTTATTCTGATGGATTCCTCGGGATACTTCCAGCTGTGTTTGTGGCGACCAAAACCGAATACTTTTCACAGAAAGTTGGGCCATCTCCAGCCGTGTTTGTGCCAACTTAAGCAGGTGTTATGAAGGAGACCTCGGGACATTTCCAGTCATGTTTGTGGTGACCGAAACAGGAATTTTCAGCCGGACCATGATGTTTTCCTAACCCTAACCAAGTTTTGTGCGTAAACCTAACCATGACGAGAGAGAACTAGAAAACTGAACCAAAACAAACGATTGCAACATCAAGACACGTAACGCTTTAACTCGTCTGTGGAAGAGTACTTAGCTAACATTTCTTCTGGCAGTTGGGTTAATTTCTCATTAGCTGTCACTGTTCTGTTATTCCTCCTCCTCTCTGATGCATCAGCCTCAGCCGAAACAAAACACAAAACGAATGAAGATGATGTTTCTGTCAGTCCATTTTCTGTTCCATTACCTGCTTCTTCTGAACACTGAGATAACTCTATTCCTGTTTTGGGTACATTCAGCTTGTTTACATTTTCATTTTAGGGCATTTATCAGATGCTTTTGTCCAAAGCAACTTACAGTAATTCATACATACATTCGTACACTGATGGCAGTGGCTGCCATGCAAGGTGCCGACCTGCACATCAGGAGCAGTTTGGGGTTCAGTATCTTGCCCGAGGACACTTCCACATGCAGACCAGTGGAATCAAACCAGCGACCTTCCGATAACAAGACGCTGGCTCTACCTCTGAGCCACAGGCGCCGTTTACAAGCTTTGAAATGCAACACAAAGGCACAGAAGCTATAAATACTTTACATACCTCTGACATCCGACAGTAATTGACCAGTCGACCATCAAAGACATATTTCTAATGAACAGAGAACAGCGTATTGTTGCCTCGAGGCAACAATACGCTGCCATTAAACTTTGGGATTTTCTCGTGCTCCCCTGCAGCATGAAATCTTCTAAGTACAAATTAGGCAGTTAGGAAACGTTTTCAAGTTGTACACTTTGCCCGATTGTTAAAGATGTCTGTGCTCGCAAAGAGAAATGTATCATCACGACTGTTCAGGTTCTGATACTGTAGTGATCAAGAGGAACTTATATCCATGTTGATAAAACAGGAGACTTTCCAAAGATGAAGGCCTTGAAACAGTTTCCTCCTCCAGCACCTGCTCGAGTTAAAGCGAACACCCTGTCTGCTTCTTTCGGGAGGCAAATTTGTGTTTCTGTTAAGTGCTAATGCAGTTGTCAGTGCAGATCTCAAAGGTCTGGAACTGATTTAAGAGCCTTAATATAAAAAAAACCCAGCAGACCTCATCCAGGTATCATTTAGGTCTCCTTCACGCTGTGCCTGAATCACTGAGAGCATAAAAAATGATGAAACAAAGGATGGCATGTGTAAAATCAGTGTTTCATGTGCACTTCTATTCTATTCTACCCATTTGTTATCTTAATGCGACCTTTCTGTGCGCTTGCGTTGCATCCCTTAAAGACAGCGCTGTGATAAACCCTCCACACCGATCCAAGTCTTTAAATATACATCCCACAGCTCCCGCTCCACCCTACTACACTGAAAAAAGTGAATATAAGAATATGTATTTGTAACATAATTAAGCCTGTGATAATAACAATAAAAAACAAAGTTTGTCTCTTGACATTAATATATCAAGTTGTGAATTAGTCTACATTTGTTCAAAACACAAGTCATTTTGATTTTTTTCCCTAACAAGCTGTATGTAAGTGGCTCAACACATTTTCTTATGCAGATCCACACAACACACTATTTGCTTGTTGTATTTACTCTGCTCCAGCTACGCCCCGCCCCGTGTGGTGCATTCTGGGTACTTCTGGGTATTATGCCTTATTATAACCTTTCCTCTAGTGCAACTCTCACACAATTTGCTGAGTGTACTTATGGTTTCCAGGGAATTCACCCTCTTAATTTTGTTGTTGTCAGTTTTTTTCTAGCACCATGAGGCAAAAATGTCATGTAATTTTTATATTGGACAGATTGACCAACACGTAGATCACATACTTGATTTAAGTGGCTCACCGTGACAAAAATATAATGTGTTTTATCTACTGAGAAAAAGTAAGGCAACTTTTTGCATCATTTTATCATGTAGATCAAACAAGAGTTGTCTTTGTATGTACAACATTAATCTTGCAAGTCATGTTAACTTACTTTTGCAAACAAAGTAAACTCGGTTGTGTTAAGTTGACTTTACTTGCAAAATTAATGTTGTACAAACAAAGACTACTCTTGTTTGATCTACGGGATAAAATGATGCAAAAAGTTGCCTTACTTTTTTTAAGTAGATCAAGCCCCGTATTTTTATCAGTGTACTCGTTGAGGTGCAGTTTTCCGACATCATATAGACGAGGCATCAGTGTGACGTACGTCAGCTGTTTGCATCAGTCTCTCCGGCCGTTTGAAATCAGCTCATTGTTTTTTTTCTTTCCCTGCTTGTACTTGAGTGTTTTCACGGCGAGGCGTCAGTGTGACACATCGAGAGAGGTCTGACAAAGGCGGCCATATTTCCTCAGAAACAGAGCTGCACTCTGACTCTGCAGCTTAACTTGACTGGAGACATGACATGAATGACTCGTCTGCGTTCATCTTCTTTTTCTCAGTTTATTTATTTCTTTTGTTCAACTGGCTGCGACTGTTTTAAAGTAAAGGGATTTTGTTATTATTATTTTGGGGGGGATTTAAGTGAAGCAATAAACAGGATTTTATAAAGTTATTTGTTTGATTTATTTCAGTGAATATCAGTGATTATGATACAAACTCAGTTCATTCGCATACTTGTTGTATCTGGTTAGATAAATAAGTACTTCCTTCTGATTCCCTGTTTTCTGGCACATGTATGACGTCGATCGTGACACAAAACAGTCAATGCGAAAAGGGTCAGTAACATTTTTTTAGTTCTTCTTACCTTTTATTTCTTCTTCCTTCCAGTCTAATCATGCCTGCCTGTCTCTTACAGCGCTGTCTACTTTTGACAGGCATAAATACTGCAAGGTGGAGCATTCACAGCGACAGCACGGCATTTTAAAAGTCAGTGACTAATCCCATTAAGTAGTCTAACACTCGATCGCTCTCAGGAGGTTTATCAAGTCTTTTTCACATAATAACAACGATCGGTTCTTGTCAAAAAGATCTCAAATACGACCAGTAAGGAGTTACTTTAGAGAGGCTGTTTCCAAATGCTGCTTAACTGCACACAATGTGACTGCTTTTTTACAGGGATCGGGGGAGTCTTTCGTTCTCCAAATACCTCCAAATCTGTTTATTTTAACATGGCATGATGTAGAAAATGATTGTTTGAACAAATATACAACATTATGTTGTTAGAAGGCCATCTCAAAAATCTGAATAGCCTAATAATGTATGCTATCTATCGATGCTATCGATCTATCATATCTATCTATCTATCTATCTATCTATCTATCTATCTATCTATCTATCTACTAAAATCTTGAACAAGGAACCAACAGTGTCTGCAGTTTTTAAAGTTGACAAGTTGATGAGTCTGTGAAACCCCAAGGAAGTTATATTAAATCTGGACACAGTGCTGGAGCCCCATTCGTTCCTATGAAAGTTGCTCAGTGGTGAATAAAGCCAAAATGGCTTCATGGCAATACAATGACCCAGATCTTCTGCGTTGCGGGGCCCATAGAGCGTGCGCACTAGAGACTTCCACCGACCGAGCTGGCTAACTTCCGGTTTAGCGTCCGGCTAACTTGAATGGGGATAAAATAATGAAATCTTGCAGCTCTTCTAGACGTTCCAGATTTTATTTGACCGAATTGCCTAACTCATGATAGCCAAACGAGTCATTTCGCGGAGGCTGTGACGCTCAAAAAACAATTAACAGTAAAGCTTACGGGAAAAAGTATTTTCAGGCCCTCGCGTGTTGATGTAGTTACACGGTTTGGCCACCGGGAGTTCTTCCCAGGGCCTTGTGAAACCCCTGCCGCGAGGTACTTACACATATACCGAACGGCAGCTTGGAACAATGAGAGAGGGATTGATTTTCTGAATAAAATCACTGCAACATTACTCCGGTGTCACTCGACTGAAACAGGAAGCCAAGAAACAGCCTCTTACAATCACTCCGGCGTATTTATTACATAGTGAACTGCATTCCCCCCCATTTTATTTGAGCATAAAATGCATTAAGTCCACGGCGCCCTGACAAGTTCCTGCATCTGAACAAATAAAGTAAAGTACAATGTGTTTAAAGTGTCCGCGGTCTCAATTTACTGTCTGTGAGCGACTGAGGGAGAGTTGACACAAGGGTTTTGTTTCTCTTTTCAGTCTGGTCCATCTTTGCTGGGACTTCACTTCATTCCACGCTGTGTTAAAGTTTGTGTTTGAACAGCCAGGAAACTGTTCGCACTCAAAGCGACTGAGTAATGACTCTAAATGGCACAGTATGTTAAAACTCGACTTCAGAGGAGCTCCTCAAACACTGCTGCTGCTCTCCCTCACACCGCTCCCCACGGGCCGGGGTCTGAAGCTGACCGACTTTATGAATGAGGTGTGTGTGTGTGTGTGTGTGTGTGTGTGTGTGTGTGTGTGTGTGTGTGCACTGGAGCTCTGCCATAACTCTGGAGTCGAACAGATGGGGAGCCTGCAGTAGGTTTTTCCTGCTCACATCAGGGGTGACTGAGAGTGTTGTTCAACCGCTGTTAGGGAATCCCGTACACACACACTGTCATTCTGTGTGTGTGTGTGTGTGTGTGTGTGTGTGTGTGTGTGTGTGTGAGTGTGTGTGTGTCAAAAAAAGAAGAAAAAGAATCAGTTAGCAGCTCAACGGGATTCGTCCACACTCCTTTCAGTGGACTCGAGAATTCAATTCCCAGCTCTCGACACCCAGTTTGTCTGAGCTGGTTTGAAAAATTTCAAAAAATGCTTTTGACAGTTTCCAGTAAAAAAAAATAAAACAAAACAGTCGGCAAAAGAAAAAAAACAAAACGAGAGTCTAAAATGCACTTCATCATCAGCCACCAGCTCTCTCCTCCACTGTTAAGCATCCTTTCAACAAAACCAACTGAATGGGACTTCAGACACGTTACAGGCACATTAAAGCACTCGGAGGAACCAAGTGGCTGTAATCACAATGTTAACTTTCATTTGTTATCAAGGGGAGCTGATTAGGCTCTTGAAAAGTTAATTTAATGACGCTGGTCAGTTTGGAAATGGAAGTTGAAGGTCAACTTTCATCAAGTCCTTCACATCCGGCGTTTCAACATGTACCTCAAGTCAGTAACATCTCCTGCATGTTACATATTCACAGCATACTGGATCACTTCTCTTCTGTATATTCATATAAACATGGCAATTATGATATTTTCTGAATAAATCTGACACCAGTAAGTGCATATTAATAATTATTTATCCCCTTTTTGCATCTTTAAAGACAGAATATTCTTTAAGTTATGGGATTTGGGCCTGTTTATCAGATCCAGGCGTCATGGTCCTTCCTCTGGCCGCTGGCTGGCAAACATCTCAAACAGCCCTGTGAGGAGCCTCTGCAGGCTGTCACTGATGGGCTCCCCCTGCTGGTTTCATGCCTGCCTCCACTTTCTCATTTTCACTGTTTCTGGTTGCTCCCAGCGCAGTCGCCAGCATCAATGTGGGCAACGTGCACACTGAAGATGTTGAAACTTTACATTTCTGTAAATGTAAGTGCACTGTGCTCATGGATCTGGTTAGGGTTTGGAAAAGATCACGCTGACTTAATTCTCTCGCCACAAACACGGCTGGAAAGTGTCCCGAAATTTCCAGTGGTTTCGCACTTACAGATGTTTAACGAGATCTCAAACTTGGCAGCCATCTTGCTTAGTTGTCCCGTTTTTCACTGAACTTTCCATAAAACCAAGTGCAACACCCCCATCCGCTTGGAAAAACACTTTGGATTTGTGTCGCGGTCGTACAGCCACATTGTACAAACTAGTTCTTTTCGAGCAGAGCCCGACCCCGACTCTGTTAGCTCTGTGAGGTTAAACACAGCGGAGGACTTGATGATAAACCAAAGTATTGGACGTATTGAAATGTTGACATGACGGTGGTGCTAGATGAAAAGTCAGGGGATCACCGAAGTCATTACAACTCATCTTTAGTGTCTGAACAAAGATTTCACAACAATCCGATCAGATAGTTGTTGAGACATTTCACACCGGGACCACCTGTGCGACGCGCAAATATGTCCCCCTGTGATTTTGTTTATTACCCTTTTTCAGCTTTTATCCTGTGAAACTCCAGGAGCAGCGTGTCCACAGGTAACGTTTCACTGTGACCGCCACAGCACCAACAAGAAAAACCCATTACTTGATCAATCATCCAAACCACCTTCTATATACATGGTTATTGATGTTGTTGGCATTTGTTCCTCTGCCCATGAGACTCCTAAAGCTCCACTTAACTTTTTGGCTCTGGTTATTTATGTAAATTGTCTATTTATTAGCAAAGGATTTTCCTATCACTGTGTGGCGGCACTGGCAGTAAAATGCTTCCAGGCCAGCCCAACCTATATAAAGATATAAACAGGAAACATGTAAATCTAGAGGGGATGCTCAATCTCAGCTACTCGGACAATAAACCAATAAACAAATGCCTCTTCAGGAATAATTTTTAAAAAAATGCTTCTTCAGGGGATAATCAAACTGAAATGTGCTTCTACCAGCCCCAGTGAGCTTGGATTTCAAGGGGTTCAAGAATGAACAGTTTCCCTCACTAGATTGACGTGGGGCAGCCAAGAATACACAGTAGGGCCTAAACAGACCAGAGTTTCTGGCTGGCAATCTAAGGGGATGAGGTTCTCAGTGAGTCAGGGGCAGATTCAGAATGAGTGTGAGAGCCACCTGGGTGTCTCCACCTCTTTAAAGGGATAGTTCAGAATTTTAAGGCCAATTTTCCAAGTCAACCGGTGTGTTTGAGATGTCTGGAGACGTTTTCAAGACATTTCATTCAGGTCCTCCTAGTCGCCGAGTTCGCTGTGCTATGGCTAGCACAAGTCAACGGATCTTATTAGCATGGCATTAAAAACACTCATACCGACTCCACAGTGCACCCGAGGCAAATCAATTGTAATGACAGACTATCGATGTACATATCTGTGTTGATAGAATGATATTTGAAACAAAACTAACCTCGCATCGCATGAATCATCCATTTTTTTGAGGGACTAGTTTCTCAGCAGCAGCGAAATTTTACTTTGCTCCCGGTTCTCAGCTCCGCCAGCAACGGCGGAGCAGCGACCATCCGACATCACGGCGAGCCGGGGAGACCACAGCAGCAGAGGAGAGCGACAGAGGAGCCAGGCGGTGAATAACCCTGAGGTTGTGGTGGAGGGAGGACCAACGGAGCAATGATGGACAGCCCACAGAGTATTGAGTATGTAGGTTTGAAAGTTAGCGTTGCTAGGCTAACAGCTGATCAGCGGAGAAAGGTGAGTCCAGGAGCCAGTTGTTCAGGTGTGCAGCCTTCAAAGTTAGTAGCACAGCCCCAGAGTTTGTACGGACAACTTGGCTTTCTTTTTTCCAACAGAAAAAAGCAGCTATGCTACGGATTGAGAAGCAGCGATATTGACGCCAGCGTCCTCTTGCATCCGGTAACTTATAAGTGCTAGGTGATATCAGTCCGCCGCTGCCTACTAGGAAGTACGACACGCTGCTGCTGCTGAGACATAAATCCTTAAAAATGCAAGGTTGGTTTTATTTCAAACATTCTATCAACACATATGTACATCGATAGTCTGCCGTTACAACTGATTTGCCTCGGGTGCACTGTGGAGTCGGTATGAGTGTTTTTAATGCCATGCTAACAAGATCCGTTGACTTGCGCTAGCCATAGCACAGCGAACTCGGCGACTAGGAGAACTGAATGAAATGTCTTGAAAACGTCTCCAGACGTCTCCAACACACCGGTTGACTTAGAAAATAGGCCTTATGTCCAAAATTCTGAACTATCCCTTTAAAGCCTTCCAAAAAAATGGCATCTTCACCCCACGGTTGGCTCGGGAGGGGATGCCCCGAGCTGCTTCCACTCCTCAGTCAGGAGTCAGTCTCCCCACCCTGCACAATGGTGATCTGAATCCCCTGTAATAAATCCAGAGGGATTTGATGGGATCATCCAAAAACAAAGAAAGATAGCAAGTCTTAATCGATGGGACTGCTACAACATATACAGTTAACCGTTGCTTGACTGCGCTGAGTAGCGTTGAATGTTGATTTAAGTGGTGACCAGAAAATGTTATGCAGGGAGAACCATTGCTACTAAAGTAAAAGTTAGTGTGGAGTCCTTAAAAAATGTCAACCTCGTGGTGGCACTACAGGGAAGGTTGGTCATCAGAGTCGTTAGGCTTCATCCTCTGGGCACCATGACCGTCTGTACACAGTTCTACAGTAATCTATCCAATAGTTTTTGAGATATTTCAGTCTGAACCAACATGGTGGACTCACAGGCAGCGTGGCTAAAAATGAGACGTGATCAAAAGTGAATTTAGGAGCGTGAAGCTTTCTGTGCAGCAGCCGGACAAACACACCAATCAGCCGCCATAAATTAACTGTTAACCTGTGGGTGAAGCTGCTCTATAAAAAAGCCTTTTACAGTGAGTCACCAGGTCGAGTTTTAGAGCGACTCTGCTGGACGGCTTTATGGTCCAATCAGGACGGAGGAACTGAGGAGGAAAAAATCAAAGGAAGCTCTTTAAGGTTTTGAAGACAAAAGATGGTTAAAGAATCAAGTGAACGGGTGATTAAAATATGAGTTCCAACGTGTGGATCTTCATCAGTGGAACAGAAGACACAGAGACAGAGAGGTCAGGGGGGAAATAACGTTAAGTCCGTACGCAATCACCAGCCTCTGAAGCAGACTTTGTACAACAGCAGCAGTGATTATCCCCTGTATGAAATTCAATTTCCACTGGATGAACGTTCATAAAAAATTCATCCATTCCACTACTTTGAGGCATTTTCTTTTTTTCTTTTACCAAGATTTGTGTCTTGGGATGAATAAAAAGCTTCAGTTTTGATTGGTTGTAAAACTATATTTCGGGAATCTACTGACTAGGAGGATTATCATCAAGCTGTTTCTGTGTGGAGGTTTATAACAGACGTTCTGTTTGGTTCGATTCTGATTTGAAACAACAAACAAATTCAAACTGTCCTAAAGGGATGAGTTTATATTCTTATTAGAACATTTTCTAAACTCTTTTTTTTTCTTGACTGCTTAATTAGTGACATTACATGCGAATGAATTTTACTTAATTCAGAGTTCCAGAGGCTTATTGTCAGAAGGCATCTCAGGAAGCAGAGCCTTCATCTCAGCCAAACATCTCAGAATCCCTCCAAGATATGAAGTTGTATTAAGATAAGCGTCCTACACTAAGACTCTACTCCGAGAGAGTTGTTACAAAAGTCTCCACTGCAAAGCAGAAATTATAATAATGCGCTCTAGTTTTCCTTTGACAGTTGCCAAATGCAGCATATCAGACAGCAGAAAGATCTGAAAGTCGGAAAACCGCTTTATTGTGTGTAGGAGTTGTGAGTACGGTCTCTTGGTCACAAATCAATCGCTTCTCAATGATATTCACAATCACAGTACATAAACAGTGTGCAGCTAAATGCAGGTAAGAACTCAAATATAGAATTTAAAAGCAACAAATCCTGCAGATTAAACCTTAAAATATGTCATTTGTCCGAGCTCTCCAGACAAAGAGAAGGCCTGAGATGCAATCATTTTTTCTAATGTTGTTATCTAGAGCGATTAGGTTTTTCTTAGGCCACGTATGCCTCACTATGGCCAGTTCCTACTCTGAGATGCTTGCAAAAGCCCGAGTCAACACACGAACAGGCAGGATCAGGATCAGAATGACAGCATGCTGGAGAGCTCGGTGAACACACGAGACAATCTGGCAAAGAACTGAGGGAAATGGGCCGGTACATATACTGAGGGGCTGATTAGCTGATGAGGAGCAGGTGAGTGTGGGGGTGGGGCAGCCAGGTGAATGAAATCAGCAGGTAATGCAGAGCAGAGTCTGAAATGACATGAGAGTGAGGCCACGCTTATACGAAGGGAAAACGCAGATATTTCCAGGCGGTTTGGCCTCTCATTTACACGAAAACCCCGTTTTTATCACAGAAAACGATTATTTCTAAAAACTCCGGGCAAAGTGGAGAATTTGGAAAACCGGTTATGTGTTGTCGTGTCAGCTGGGAGAAACGGGGTTTTAGGTTCTCACGCTCATTAGGCTATGCGCCAGAAAATGCTTAACGTCATGTGAGCGTTGTTTTGAAAGGAACAGGAAGTCGCTCGTGTTATTCGTTGTTGTTGATTCTGAGGATTCTGATTGGCTTGCATGGCTTTATCCTTCTCCCTACACTGCCGCCCAGAGGTTTGGCAGAGTTAGAATGGCGCTCGATGGCGTATTTATGCGGGTTGATGGAAATGACAACTTTTTTGAAAACGAAGGGGGGGAAATATTCGTTTCTCTAAATACCCTGCTACGTATAAACGTGGCCTAAAGCTGGGCTGAAGTTGTGACAAGTAAGGTACGTAATCAGAAAGACTACCACCCAACAGCCGCGTACGTGACGTTGTCCCGTTTGATGTTCACAAAAACCGCTCCCGTATATTAGAAACTGTCCTTTTAAATAACTGCAGTTGACAAAATGGCCAGTATTATTGTGATTTACACCTTTGTTAGAACGTTCTTCTGTGCTGAGTTGGTGGCGTGTGTTGAGCCAGAAGATTTTGTTTACATAAACCTAAATTGTATTTTACCGTCCTCCGCTGACGTGTACGAAGTTATTCCAAAATAAGGTCCCATGGTGCCTCCGGAAGCCTCTTTATCAGACCTCGGTCTCGTAGAATCTTGTTTTACTCACACTCCTTTGCTCTTGCTTTAATTCTCGACTCAAAGGCATCTTTTGAAATTAATTTATATATCATCTTATTTATATTCAAACGCACAATATTTAACTTCTGCCACAGGGAGGGCTCTGCATCAAATGAAACAAAGGACATTCACAGAGCTCAGAGGTTACTTTTTTATTTTCAGGATTAAGATGTGGGTTGATCTTCACTCCTGTCGATCAGCCTGACTGCAGCCGGGATCAACATCGCTTACCTCCAGTAAACATGGATTTCTCTGGTTTTGTCTTTATTTAGACATTCTAATGCAGAACAATTTAATTGTACTACACTGTATTCATGATTCATAGCAATCATTTCTTGATCTGAACTCAAAGGCCTCAGCTGCCTCGACCTTCCTCTAACCTCAATGTTTTCATGCAGCAAAACAACAACGAACGTAATCCAGTTAATGTGGACGCATTATCCAATCTGTAGAGAAGACACATCATTTGTGTCCTGGAGTTCTTGCTCATTGTTGTGTTGTTATGTCCAAAGGGTATTAAAAAAAGCAAAGGTGAAGACATTTCAATCTGCTGTACGGAATAATACATTTCAGTCTGACACCATCGTAACCTCGGTCGGGTCATCCAGATTACAAAACGAGGTGGCGACTTAATTTTGACTAACAGAGATGCCGTAACGGCGTGAGGCCCCGTCTAAATCACCAATCACCTTGCTTTGTATATAGTGCAGGACGCATGTGGCTAGTCATGCAAGATATTAGTCATGCGACCTGAAACGGGGATCTAAACCGCAGCTCCGGCGATGACTCAGCAGCGTCACCAATCACCATAAATGGGGTCCTGTGGGCATCGCGACACGGTGTATCAAGGAGGCTTACATAAGCCCACTTCCACCAGAGACGGCTTTACCTCCAGAGTAAAGCGGAGGGGGAGAAAGAGCGAGAAAGAATTCATTTGTATCTCCCCCGCATAAATAACCCACGACTGGATCAAATGTCAAATTAAATGGCTGAGGTCTGGCGAAGGCGCGTTATTGATTTCCACAGCCGGGCGGTAAACGGGGGGAAAATAAGGAAAGAATTAAAGACGGAGGGTGATTTTACTGCCAGACAATGAGCAGAGCAGGAAGCACAGAGGGAGGAGGGGGAAGAGTGAAGAGAATGAAGGAAATGGAAAGCGACAAGAAAAGACAGAGGGGATACGAGGCCTGCAGCAACCCCCGAGAAAAGCTCACTGAGGCAAGGTCTGACTCACAGGACGCTTCACCGGGGAGCGGCGATTTCTGCCTCCGTGTCAGCGCCGGCAGACAGTCGCCCCCGTGCAGCCAGCGTCTCCTCTTTCCCAGATTTCCAAATCAAGATCTGTGACAGCAAATCCTCTAAATCAAGCCACACAGCAGCCTGTTCCACATGGAAGAGAGCGAAAGCACTGATCACGTTCGGTTTGTAAAAATCACTAGAAACTCAGCTCGCCTCAGTCATGAATGTGTTCCCATGAGCCCGGTGAGTCACACTGCGTTATCCTGCGTTCCCCTCAGCGCCGAGGTCACACCTGTAGGCAAGTTCAGAAAAAACCACACACACACACGCCGCTATCATCTCACATGAATCCACCTGAATGGTTTTCATCCTAAAAATAATTTTGGGAAGCCTCGAGGTAAGACGCGTTATTTCTGTTTCCATGTAAAAAAAAGAAAAGAAAAGAAAACAAGCCGTTAATGCAGAGCCATTAAAATTTGGGACACTAAGCCTGTCATGGTTCCCAGATAACCTGCTTTATGTGCTGTACTCTTTTTTTTTTTTTAAGATTTACTCCACATTGCCTCAGATTTTCCTGCAGGGTCTGCTGGTTCGTCATCACGGCTGTAATACACTATCGACTGGTGGATTTGGGGGCACGGTGACATACAGTACATACCCCAGAGGAAACTCTGCTGTTAGCAGAATGTATAGAGATATATGATTTGGCTTTAAAAGAGAAAATCTACGCTTGTGTTTGTGTTAAACAAATAGGATTACATGAGGTAACTATGAGGCTGATCTTTAGTTTTTGCTACAAAGACCTCCTAATCATCTTCCTGCTGTTACAACAAGCAAGAGGGAAGGCAAAAACAGATGACATAAATGAATGAACACTGCATCAACGATCGCAGGATCTTACAGGATACTAAAGTCATCTGCTGAAGGGCTGCGAGGAAATGTAACTGGAGTCCATTGGACAGGACTGTTGGGTTACGTTGGACCAAAAAGCTACAGTCCAGAAAACTAAAATTAATAATTCTATTATCCCTGGATTAAGACTGCTACTGGTATTTAGAGGAATAGTTTGGCATTTTGGGGAAATATGCTTATTTGCCTTCTTGCCAAGAAATGTGTTGCTGCTCGGTCACATTAACGTGACGTCTCCATGTCCCGTTTATTATTTTTTGCATCAAACCAGCCCAGTTAAGTGAACCCAAGACACTCCTCTGCACCACGTGAGCAGCGGCAGTGATTAGTTTCTGTTCGCACGCTGTCAGATGCTACGTTTTTCCCAACATTTTTTGCCGCGCGTGGACGCAACTGTCTCTAGCCGTTTTTATTCTGGGCAGTAAGCCACCAATCTGCCGTCCTTTTGGCGGCTCGCTCCGTGGATTTAGACAGAAGGCGGCAAATTGGTGGTCTGTTTTGTTCCGCCAGTTTTGCCCCTCGGAGGGTAACGTTACACTTATTTGCGCCTCCATTGCTGTGTAAATCCGAGGCGGCAATGTGGTGGCAGATGCTGAGATGGGCGGAGGTGTGGATGACGTGCACTGCTGCGCACCCACAGCCGGGAGTTTTAAAACCAGGAAACAGCTGATCACAGCAGTCAGTTCGTCACTTCATCCACGAAGATGAGCAGCTGGAAAGCCGCTGAGATCCGGGAGATGCTAGCGTCTCCTCGCTCTCTGTAGCTGTCTTGGTTGTCCGCTTGTTGTTGTAGCTGCGAGCTAATAGCGGTCGCTACTTTCAAATTAAAAGCCCCCCGCTAAGAACCCAGTTCTAAACTCCGATGGGGTGCAATGTAAAGCTCTTATTTTGAAGACAAACTGCGAAAAATGTCCCATAAGGAATGAATGGGACGGGGTCAAAAAAGTTGCAAAATCATGGACGTTTTTCAAACATCTCCTGCTCTGGCAGACTTTGACCTAGAGACACCATTCAAACTTTAAAATGTAGGCACAAGTCTCATCTATTTGAGTTGTATTTGAACTTTCTTTCTACGATGTTTAGTTTTTGAACGGTGACCCTTAATTGATCGTGAGTGATTTCGAAAAAATTCAGAAAAATTCAGGATTTTCAATGAGTGTGTATTGCGGAATGTTCGCGCAGCACCAACTGGCAGAGTGGGGGAGCCTGAAAAAAACTCTCCGAAAATGTTTCTTTAGATGACGATCCTAGCCACAGATTTCACACTACAATAGTGATATTTTCCAAGAACGTAGCCACACTTGTCTTCTGTCTGGCAACGTGTCCACTTTATCGGGAGGATGTACGGTTTTTGAATTATCTGCGTCTAACCGACACAAACTCCAGCAACTGCCCCATAAGCCCCAATGTTAAACGGGAAGAGGATTTTGGGAGAAAAGCAGAAACTGCCCTGCTTCTCTTCACGCCCAACTTCCTGCTTCACGTCACGTCACATGTTGACGCCTACCAGAGGAGGAAAAGTGGAGGCTTTTTGGAAAAGGAGGAATATTACACCTCCCTTTTAGATAGACAAGGAGGCACATTGCAGCCTTTACCTTGCTGCAGATGTGCCACCTTTTCTATCTAAAAGGGGCTTCTGACTTGTTCCCATTTCATTTCGAGGTTTCTGCATCGCCTTCTAAAAAGGTTCTGATCTGTCGCCAGCTGTTTTGACGAGCATTTTGGCGCCGTGGAGCAGCAAAGACCCATCGTACACTTTAATTGTCTTCGAAATTTTTCCACCATTGATGTCCTGCTGATATGCCCACTGACCCCTGACCCTGTCAAACTCCCATACTGCCCCTATTGTCCATGTCTATTTTGCATCTTGCCTATCTGAAAGCTCATTTCTGAGGATGTGTACAACCAACGCTCCCAACATAGACACAATTGGCTAAGAAGCCAATCATACGCACACAAACGCACAGTGTGCAGGTTTATCTCCAGCCCTCACCTGCCGACTGCATTCAGTAAGACGGTGCATACTGTCCACATGCAGCAGATGTCCTCCATCCTCCATAATCCCACAGAACACCTGAGACAGCCGGTCATAATGTACATCCATATGCACCCGCTGACACACTGGACCCCTCGGTGCTCACAGAGGACACCCTGACAGCCGATCTGTCTTCTGGATGGCTTTAAAACACCGAAGACATGGACTCAAGGACTCACCTCCAACCATTAACTCACTCAGCCAGCGCTTCCCGTAAAGTGGATGCGGCATTCGTCTTATGTAACGCCGTCTTTTACAGCAGCTCACGGCCCCACGACCGACTAATTCTTGTTTCAACGAGACAGCTGGAAAAAAAACTGGCTGGAAGCTTGTTTATTCCATTTAGGAATTCCCACAATGCACGTTGAATATTTTGGCAATAAAAGGCTAATGAATAAAGCCGCTCTAAAGGGAATCTTTGCAGGAATTTTACAACCCAAATAACACGAACCTCATCGTGTTGAACAGAGAGGGATCTTCATACAGTTAGACCTTGTTACCAAAGCATCCTTTTCTTTATTACCAGTTATTATTTTGTTATCCGAGCATCAAGCAGCTCATTTTAGAAAAGTCTTCATCTAATTCTTTTTATTTTGATATTTATGGATGAAAACAAGACTAACAAGTGGGACGATACGTGATAGTGTGATTTTATCTTGTGATCCTGCACATCCATCTCGCCAGGCTTCAAGCTACATCAGCACTTATCAGAAAAACTACAGTGGTCCGGGCCAATCTGTGTCCAGAGAGGGACTGCTGACAGCGACAGGCGTGGTTTAAGTGTAGCGACCAGCGACAGAAGCAACAATGGCGCACTGGATCTGTTAGCGTAGCTGTTGTTAGCATCAGTTCAGTCTGAAATGGAGAGTGTATTCCCCTGACAGAAGAGCAAAGAGCTGCACCCACCGAAGACTTCTGGATGGAAAATATGTCCCCTCCCTTCTGTGGTGGCGCCCTCCTGCTGTTCATCCAACCCAACTGCCAGAATAAATGTTAGCTAAGTAGATTTCTGTGACACCAAGTTGTGCCTTTCTTTATGTTTTCTATGTCTCTCGTCCCAACACTGAGGCTCTCTTTAGGTTTAGGCACAGAAACCACTTGGTTAAGGTTCGTAAAACATCATCGTTAAAATTAAAACGTTTTAGCCTCCCCAAACACCGCTGGAAATGTCCAGAGTTCTCCTTAACACTTTCATGCATGAATTATGATAACCTCAGTCAGGATTTTTTCACTAAGTGTTTTTATTTATCTTTAGGCATGAAAAACAAGGTTTGAAATTTATTATTTTCAATTCATGTTTTAAAAAGACATAATTACATGACATAGTGGGCATGTGATTAATCATAATTTATTCCCAATATAAAATCAATACTTGGAAAATTAAGCAATTGCGTGACCCCTTAGATGTTAGTTGATGTCACCATATTTTTCTTACCTGCAAGGGTCTCTTTTTATAGAAGCTTTGAACAGAAATAAATGACCAACTTGGTGTTGCTGGCTGTCTGTCGGCCATCTTGGTTTCACTCTTCTTTTTTTGGGTGGCAGTGTGTGAGATGATGCAATAGCATCCACTGTGGTGGCTGATGTACAACTATGCCATCAAAACTTATGGATATACAAGAAAACAGCTTTTGAATAAGCTGTACACTGTAGTGCCTCTATGCATGAAAGGGTTAAAAACACCCAGTTGTTTCACACTTACATTACCAAAATGCAGACTCGAGCTAAGGTCGCCTGTTTGTCGCCTGTAGCTCCACTACCATCCCCTCCACCTCCCCATGTGAAGGTGTGAAAGTTGTGTTTCCGAACAGTTTCTTCCCAGATGGTTCTGTGTAACAGTTTTGTTGCTGAAGCTCTGGATAAACCAAGTTAGTGGACCTTGAATTAAGATTATTTTGTCTGAAGTTAAGTGTTGCGCACACAGACAGACCGACCTGGCCTTCGTTTGGCGAGGGCAACTTAAAAAGACCCTTTTCCCCTCGATGAGTTAACTTACAAGATCGCATCATCATGTTTATTTGATTTGGGAATTCATTCAGAGCGCTGCAGTCGAACTCTGACACGTCAGCTGCACTGCAGGTGCGTCTGTACGCTGCAGAGGGACCATCGTCCTGCAAGTAGGCAGCGAAAAAGCCAAAATAACCATTATGCTCTCAGAAAAAGATGAATAAGCTCTCTGTTTTTAATCTTTAACAAGTGGCCCTGCTGTACACGGGAGGATGCCCTCGGAGGTGTACGTTAGACGATTTTAACGGAGACAATTCTGTGGGCTCTTCTCCTCTGCAGAAAAACGATTTAACGTGCCCCTCCTCAGCCACCATCCCTCACTGCTTCCGCAAATTCTTTGGCTGATACTTACCCATTTTCATCTGCTGCAGGGCGAAGGTGAGTAACATAGTATCCCTAATAAGAAATGCTTTCAGATAATAATTCTCTTATTGATCCGTACCTTTCCCAGAGAGCCCACTAAGCTCAAAAGACTACACCTGTTTCCCCCTGCAGGCCACACAGCAAGAACTGGAATCAATTAGTGCACAGCAGAGAATATATTTCATACTGCAGCAGGAGCAGAGCCACGGCTGTGTGTTTCTTCAGTGTCAGGCCGACTGTTTCCCGTAGCCACCAGCCATCTCTTTCTGCGCAGACCAAGTGAAACCCATTGCAGCAGCACTCCGCTTTCATACCCCCAGGATGGTGTATACATATATTATTTCGTGCAAGTGCACACCGCGCATGTGTGCACGCGAATGAGCCGAGCCGTATGTGCATGCTTGTGTTCTGCCGTGTGCTGTTTGTAATCTCGTGGCTGCTCCGGGCTGGATTACTCTGCGCGGTGAGTACAAACCAGTCCTGCTGTTATATGATAAATACCCTTTTCTTGCCGCCAACCTCCCCACAACACACACACACACAGTTAGCTCTCAAGCAGGTCGGCCTCCTCACTGATCCCACACACATGACATTTTGTGGCGGTGAAATTCATTTGTTTTCCACAGAGCCGCGGCCTGTTTTCTCATCAACTCGCTCATTTTCGTCCACTAACGCCTCCGGGGCATCAAATCCGAGGGCGGCCTTCCAGGAGGGGCAGTTATTTAACTTTAACCAGGCGTTTGGACAAAAGAACAGAAATGCAGGGGGCTCCGTTTGTGTCGCTTTGTGAACCAGCA
Source organism: Lagodon rhomboides (assembly GCA_039737535.1). NCBI lineage: Eukaryota > Metazoa > Chordata > Actinopteri > Spariformes > Sparidae > Lagodon > Lagodon rhomboides. The sequence continues at coordinate 28,325,596 of CM077795.1, forward strand.
GGATGATAAAATGTCATCCGAGAGGGGTCGTTTCAGTGAGAGATTCATGAGTTTAAAGGTTTATCTGAGGCTCACACAATGAAAGGCAGTTTATAATTAAGCTCGTCCTCATAAAAACGACCATAAAGCTTGACCGTGAAAGCGGATTATCACAACCCACGTTTATGTTTCTTGTTAGGCGGCGACCTCTAGTGGCTGTAGTAATTATTAATGGCAGCAAAGGAGGAAATCAGGATGATGTGGTGTGATGAGCTACAAAGCTTTAGAGGGATAGATAGACCTGCACCCTGTCTGACTCTTTCTTCCAGCAGGGGAAGACTCAACTGGTTTCAAAGAGAGGTCTGCTTGTATGTAAGCTCATGAGAAAAACGACCCTACTTCTCACTTGATTAATCGCGTCAGTAAACAGTGTCGTACTGGGTTTATGGTCTCAATCATTGGTTTCAACTCTTTTTTAGTACAGCATTCTAAATTATGTTCCCACTTGGAGTCAAATAGAAGATATACGAGAGTAAATGCTTTAAAACTATTCCACAAAGGGTCGTGTGGCTGCAGGTTTTTGTTCCAACCAGTCAAGAGCACACAGTTTGACCAATCAACTTTCTAAAAACTGAGATCAGTTGATTAAATGAGTCAGGTCTTGTGTGCTGCTAAAGTGTATCGCATTGCATTCGACATTCAATATTGCATCGTATTCATATTGCATCGTATTAATATTCATATTTAATCGTATCGCATTGTATCAATATTGCATTTTAATTTCAATATCGCATTGTATCATATTTAATATTGTAATTCATATCGCATTCAGCATTAATATCGCATCGTATCGATATATTAATTCAATATTGCATTGTATCATATTTACATTGTATTCGATATAGCATCAATATCGTATTGACATTCGCATCGATTTAATATTAATCGCATCATATTCGTAATTCATATCATATCGTCATCATATTGCATATTTATCACATCGTATTGACATTGTAATTTTAATTTAATATCATATTGCATCATATCGTATTAATATTAATATTCATCGTATTGTATCGTATCGTTAATATTGATATCAATTTGACATTCAATCTGACATTCAATCGTAATTTAGCATCAATATCATATGCATTAATTTAATTCTAATTGCATTGTATCTATATTTACATTGATATCGCATTGTATCATATTCGCATTGTATCGTAATTTAATTGTATCGTATTACATCGATATCGCATCGACATCAATATTGCATCATATTGATATCGCATTGCATCGTATCGCATCTACATTCATATTCGCATTGTATCGCATCGCATTGCATTAATATTGTATCGTTAATTCGTATCGTATCGCATTGTATCGCATCATATCGTATCTGATATCGCATCGTAATTCATCGATATCGTATCGCATCGTATCGCATCCGCATCATATCGTATCACATCGCATCGTATCGTATCGCAGGCTCCACCCTCTGGTCCAAATATGGTCCCTTCTGGCGCCAAAAAAACCAAGATGACAATAATGCCAGACTTGAGGCTTCAAAATGGCGGTCCACAAACCAATGGGTGACGATGGTCATGACGAGTTTACACTCCGGACAGACCTGGCGTGCTGCTGCTTGGTTGAAATGAAAACCTGCAGCCACACGGCCCTTTGTGGAATAGTTTGGACATGCCTGCTTTAGGGCGTGGCTCGGGTTCTCGTCAGATCAAATCAGGATATCATCCCTATAATACGGCCCTGCGGTCATACATGACACACACATTAATCAGGCCTGCTGGTACAAGTATCTCTGCGTTCATCTGGACAGCGGTTTAAGCTGGAAGGTACATGTGGAATATTTGTGTTCTCGTCTACAGCAGATTCAGAGTGTACGGTGTGGACCAGAGGATTATGTTTTTATTTCATCAGGCTGTACAACATCACTGTAATATATTACTCGTCCGGTACACACCGCCATGAAGGTGATGGGGAGGAAGGAACACCAGCCCCCTCAGTCCACATATGGACAGTCTGTTCTCAGGCAAGCCAACCCATCACATATCCTCCACACAGAATATGAGCTCTTGCCCGGTGGCAGGCGAGACAGAGTCCTCCATTGTAAGCTCAATCGTTTAAAACATTAATTTGTGCGTACCTCTATCAAACTTTTAAACAAAGCTGCTTGAGCTGAAGGGATTGTGCAATGGTTTCACTGGGTTCTATATTATGGGGTGTGTGCAATATTTGTTTATGAGCAATTTACTGTTGTGACCGACACAGCTGATGCTTTTTCCGTTTTAAATAAAGTATATCGTATCGTATCGTATCGTATAGCAGGCTCCACCCTCTGGTCCAATTATGGTCACTTCTGGAACTAAAAAGAACCAAGATGACAATAATGCCAAACTTGAGGCTTCAAAATGGCGTTCCACAAACCAATGGGTGATGATGGTCATGACGAGTTTACACTCCGGACAGACCTGTGTTTGCGCCGCCTGAGGTGGCGCAGCGGGGGAGGTCTCATTAAAATTACAACGAAAGGTGCTGAGCTTTTTTGGGGAGTGCTAATCAGAGTGTGAACAGGCCCTAAAGTAACAGTACAGCACACTGTACGAACTGAAAGACATAAAAACCAAGAAAGAAGGGCAACAAAGAAGAGGTCGAAGGAGTCACAGTGTTTGTTGCTCATTTTTTGCTTATTTAAGCCCAATGAATATGAAGTTCCTCCTGGAAATATCCCAGCAGTTTTCAGATGTAATTGTCAATGCTGACTCTGTCTTTCCGTTAAATATGAAGCTATAGACAAAATGTGCTTTGCTTAGCTTAGCATAACATAAAGACACGAAGTGGGTGGAAACAGCTTGTCTGGCTCTATCCAAAAGAAAATACAAAAAACAAGTTGAGGGTTTTAAAAGAAGGTTTAACTATTTCTAGGCCTGGAGCTTAGATCTGCAGTCCTGTCATTACCTAGAGGTTATCAATCTAAACATCCCATTCTTGGCAAAAACATACATTCAAGCATTTAATTCTTAGAATGTCTTATGTCGTAATGTTTAATTTCTTCAGATTTTAAATATTTCTACATGTTCATTGGCATGTCCCAACTCGTCAAGTACACCTTGGTCAGTGGCCTAAATTAAGCTTCAAACTATGACACTCTACCTGCTCCTCTAATGTCAGTTTTGCACATGAAGGCCACTGCGGTCAAGTTAGCAATAATACCTAATATGCAAGGTCCCATAGACTTTCAAAATAAAGGCCCCACAGTCAAGTTAAAATTAAAACATATTTTACAACGTCCATTCAGACTTTCTAAATAAAGGTTGGTTAGATTTAGGCACCAATACTATTTGGATTAGCTTTGACTACAAAAACTACTTGGCTGGGTTTAGGAAAAGCTCATACTTTGGGTTAAAATAACTACATTCAGACTGGCAACATAAGTTATGTAAGCGACAAAGCTCACGTAACGTAAGTGATGTTATTACTAAATTTACCGACACTGACTTTCTTAAGTTACATAAATAACAAACTTAACACTCTTGATTCTTGGTCACAAATGGGATGAAAACCTCAGAATCTGGAAGAAGAATCCTGTGAATGATGCACTCAGCCGCCCCAATCAGCCCGGATTTGGACTTCTCTTGCTCTTTAAACTACTGCACTAGGCACTTCAAGGAATGATGCTAGAGGGGTTCCTAGAGCAAACTTGAAAGCGTATGGCCACTGACCAGCTGCTATTTGACATGTTGGGAGTGAGAGCAGGCTGCATGTAGTCTGTTACTGCTGTTTTAACAATACCTTTAGATGCCCTGACACTTAAACTGACAGATCAAGTCCCCCATCAGCACGTTTATTTCGAAACTCTAACTTCTTTGGCAGATAATGACCTTCGTAGGCAGCTGTCACCCGGACTAATGAACCTTTGTGGATGGTAAGCTAGCGGTGTTAGCCATAATTAAACCCCAGCTAGCAGAGCCCTGAACGCAGCACAGCAGCATGTGTGAAACGCTTCAAAAGCCGAGATCATTTCTCAGAGTCTGCTTCCGCTCTTTTGTCTTTCATCCACTGTGGTCCCACCAGTTATGTGAACTTGCCTGCAGTGTGACGGTTTTATGATGAAAGAACATTTTTTTGAAGGGATCGTTATTACTCAAAATACCCCAAATAATCCGGCTCTGTTTAAACGGGTCCCTCGTGACCCTGATGTGTGGTAAATAACCTGAAGCAATCAGCGTCTCCAGAAACATTTCAGTCATCCAAATGAGTTTGAAGACACGAACAATTAAGTCACCATTTCCAAAACATGAATGCGGCTTTTGTTCAGGGACGAACTGAGTCCCCAAAGCCCTGAGCTCTGCTTTCAGATACACCCTCCCACGTCTCATACAGAGGATTCGACAGCTCTTCACTGATCTGCTGCTTCATTGATCCGCACCCCTCCCACCCAAGGCTGATAGCTCCACTTTCTATGGCTACTGGAGGCTCCTCCAAGCGTAATTTGAGGGAGGGGAGGGAGGGAGGGAGGGGTATGTTGAGTCCTTCCTCCCTGTTTTCTTCCTCTTCCTCCTTCATTCTCTCCGTCTCGCTTTCTTTTCCGTCTTTTGCTCTCATCTCATGAATATAAAATGTGGAGTCCCTGCAATGCGCCTGGTTGCTGCCACTGCAGAAGGTCTTAACCATTAGTGGGAATAATCCTCAGCTATGAACTCCTGCTATGAACAGCTTTTGCACTCCTCCGTAAGCTCCTCTCTGAACTCTGCTCTGACTGGCAGAGGTGGGCTGCAGGGAATGAAAGCCACCATTATCAGCTGTTTCGCTGAGTGTGAGTCACAGAACATGAGTCATTAAATGTTTTTCGACAATATGACCCATAAAAAATAGTGACTTTGGTAAATAGGTTAACTTCTTTGTGTGCTCCCACCTTTCCTCATCTTCCCCCGCAGTCTGACAAGGCAACACAGCTGCCTCTGGGCTGAACTTATACAACCGAGGTTACATCTGCTGCTGAATCCCATCATCTTTACATCTGAGATCCACACTAGCACTGTGGCTGTGAGGATGAGAATGATCCAGTCTCAAATATCAACAACTACAGGATGAATTGTTCCCCAGAAGATGAACCCTAATGACTTTGTTAATGAACAACAAGTTACAGCTTGGAAATACTAGAGTGGGAAAGCTGTCTGTTTCTACTTTAAATACCAAGCGTACATTTAAAATGAGTTGATTATGGATGGAATTATATTGAAAAGGAATTTAAAACATACTTCAAAACAACTTGGTTCTTGTTATTTGCTTTATTATAGGAACATTTCCCCCAAATACTGAAAATCCAGTCTGGAGGTGTCGGAATATCATGATATTCATGATAATAAAAAAATTCAATATTGATATTGTGTTAATAACACACATACACACATCGATAGTAGTGTTCTTTTTCTTCAACAGCTATGGTTACAGAAAAAGAGACAAGGCATGCAGACATAGATTTGATTGTGAACATTTTTCTTTTTCAATTTCTTTAAACGTTTTTAAAACTGAAATTGATTGAAAAATACGTTATTTATACCTTTTTCTTAAGGTGAAAGCTTCAACTGAATCTGCTGAGCGTAGAGCTGAGCCCTCTGTGTCCGAGGCCGAGACAAGACAGGCTGAAAATGCAGTCGATTGTAAGACGAGAGACCTTCATTAAGCGGTTTTGAGCTCCAGGTCAGATGTGGATGCCATAGCTCGACCGCATGTCGAGGGTGTTAATAACGAAGAGTCCCCATCTGTATCAGTTGTTTAGGAGAATGCTGCTTTTATCTGTTTTTCTTGCACTTTCCATGTGCATGTGTCTGAGTAGATAGTGACTGAGTTTTCATTTCTGGGTGAACTGTTCCTTTAACCTACAACCTATAACATTACTCATTTTTTGATCCATAACTTTTTTTTACACTATTTAAGGCCAACATGTGCTTCCACGTTAAAAGACAGATGTCCGGCTCTAACCTTAACACTTAACTTCATCTTCGCAGCTGAATCGAAGCCAGAAACAGTGATTTAACTCTGCGGAGATATATCACCACAGCAGCAGACGAGGCTCCACTCTGCTTCCTCTCTCTGTGTGCGAGAGCGCCAGGGAGCCCGAGAGGTTGACCTGCATCCATCAGTATCCTCCACCGAGTGTGAATGATTGGGCGGCGGTTGTGCCAAAACCACTAGAAGCAGGACGGGAGGATGGGGAGGGAGGTGAGGCAGGACTCCCCCCTGCGTGGGTTCATCCGCTGAGATGACGATGAGACAAATCCCCACAACATGTCCAGGTGCTGCACGTGTCTGAGCTGCCATTCATTGTTCTCACCTCAATACACACACATCCACACACTCATCCGCAGAGGCAGGAGCGCTCGTATCGGCCTCGTTCTGAATGCACACTTCCCCCGTGACGCTCTCTTTTCTGCTGACAGAACAAATGCCTGCGCTCTTGTGATTAAAGCTGCTGTCACGGGGTTTTCATCAGAGGCTTCTCCCTCCTCTCTCTCTCTCTCTCCGCTGCGCTCCTCTCTGCTCTCGTCTAATTTCTCAGCTCTATCTCGCAGCTGCATCACCGGAGGCGGCGTGGTGCTCCAGGAGAACATGGAGGAGCTGAAGGGGACAAAAAACGCTGGTAATAGATGTGATGTGAGCTCAGGGAGGAGACGCTCAAGTTACGGGAGGTGGGCAACACTTTAATATGTTGATTTGTAAGATGTAACATCAGTTTTTATGGATAATGGTTTTTACCAACTTATCTCTATCAAACTTTTAAACAAAGCTGCCTAAGCTGAAGGGACTATGCAATGGTTTCATTGTGTTCTATATTATGGGGTGTGTGCAATATTTGTTATGTGCATTTTATTGTTGTGACTGACACAGCTGATGCTTTTCTGTTTTAAATAAAGTATATCGTGTCGTATCGTATCGTATCGTATCGTATTGTATCGTATTGTATCGTATCGTATCGTATCGTATTGTATCGTATCGTTTTGTATCGTATCGTGTTGTATCGTATTGTATCGTATTGTATCGTATTGTATTGTATCATATCGTATCGTATCGTATTGTATCATATCGTATCGTATCGTATTGTATTGTATCGTATCATATTGTATCGTATTGTATCGTATTGTATCGTATTCGTATCGTGTTGTATCGTATCATATTGTATCGTATCGTATCGTGGAGATAAATCTGTGGGTTCCAGTGGCGTAAATTTTGTGTCAACACCCCAGAATAAAAAGGGAAGGGTTAATTATGTCAGCGAATCTCGCTTTGGGATTTCGGCCAAACAATAGATAAAACAATAAGAAAATAACGCCTTTCACATCAATTTGGGATCTTGGGGCTTCCGGAGACTTGGATTACGCAGGACGAGCTGTGTGGAGCCATTTATGTTTTTTTCGGTTGTTTCTTCATGTTTAAAAAAAGTCCCCATATACTTCAGTTGTTTATGAGAATGCCGCAATGCTATTCTGCTGTAAAACTGGACTATAGTCTATAAATATAGACCTTCAATCAGCAGGGGGAAGTAGATGACTGAATTTTCATTTTTGGGTGAACTTGAACTCGAAGCGGTTGGCTGCTGTAAAACTGTATGTAACAATGGGCCAAGAATGCAGCAAAACATGGATGTTAACAATGAAATTTATAAGGTTCAAGGTTCAAGGTTGTATAACGAAATGAAACTTTGTAAAGTCCTTCATGCTTCATAAATTACAGAACATATATACAGTTAATCATATACAAATGTACATAAACACAGCTTTTGAAATTGCATCATGGCGGATGTAAGCAGCAGCAACAAGATGGTGATGATAATGTGGGAGACACATTCATATCAAAAGTTCGACATCTGGGAAACACTGTCCGTCATTTTTTACTGAGTGTGAGCACCAAGCATCGATGTTATAAACACAGAGTCCACCTCTCCTTGTCTCGCTGTGGTCGCTGTGGGCTGTGATGGTGTCAAAGTCTGTTGTTCTTAATCCAAAAAACCTGCTTTCTTCTCCATATAAGGTGACAAGTGCACCTTTGGACACCTTTTCAAGTCTCAAGGATATACTAAAAGCGTTTTTGTGACTTTATTGAATGTAAACATAACTTCATTAAACAGAAAACTACCTTTAAATTTGAAAAGCAAAGCTTTGGTGCAATTTAATTAACACAACAAAGAATACTGAGCATGTATTGAAATGAAACCTTTTTATAGGAAAATATAACGTAGTAAGCATCTGTTTATTATGTCGCTGTGAGATTGTGAGATTCCTTCCTTTTTGTCCGACTCCTCCACCTAAAGTGATGTAAATGAGCCAAGAAAAAATGTCAGTCATGGCGGCGCTGTCCTTTTGACAGACTGCTACACTTTGATTGCAGCCTACACTCTGAATCTGACACCATAAATATTTCTGCTGGTTTTAAACAGACTGTTGAGCGCGCTCACTCTCCACTACAGTACACTCATGAATACATCTATTTCACAGCCGAGCATAATGAAGCATATCTGCCGGTTCTGCACAAACACAGAGGCAGGTATCATTATTCTTACAAGGAAAGCAATATGTTTCCGAACAGAACGAGATACAACACTGCTGTGGTCAATAGATTACACTGTCTGACAGGCCGGCTGTATTGCATGATGAATTGTTTCTCATTACATTTCCAGTTTAAGTTTATCGGAATTGTTAGTCCCATTACACAGAGCTGAGCCGCACACTGCCGGGCACCGAACGACGGCGCACAGGCGCCGGATTCTAGATGTAGAGAGAAATAATGCTGCTTTATTTAATCATTGAAATGCAGTTTTAAATATTTGTGATTGCCCGTTCTGCTAATATTGACTAATGACACTTTGCAGGACACGAGAGGGAAACATGAGCTGCTGGACTGCAGCTTAAATGTTTATGGCTGGTGTTCCCAGGGGTCCCTCGGCTCTCTGGCCTGTGTGGGGGTCGGGGTCTACGAGCAAGCAGGCCATTTAAAAGCCTATAAAATAAACGTTTTTAAATGTTCTAAGTTATTTCCCTGCAGCGGTGAGTACTAACATCAGTATCTGACAGGAAGTAAACTGAGAGCCAGGCTGTAATTCCAATTAAATGGTAAGAACAGCTTTGTAATCACAGGGTTAGCACCGCCACATAGAGACAGCTCTATAATTAAACTGTAAACAATAATGGATACAAACAGCAACAGTAAATATTGTAACTCCAGTTCTGTGGTAAAAGGCTGAGCTAATAACGGGGCACTGCAGGCTGAGCCACCCCTCTGTATGTATCTGCACGCTGAGCATTTGTACTGTATCTGCCTGGATAATGAACACTGAGCGTGGCAGTGCTGCTCCTCATCTGCTACAGTAGGTCTTCTTCATCCTCGGTCGTGTTTTCTTGTTTCACACTTTTGTTGTTTGCTTCCCGTCTTCACCTCTCCTCTCATCTCAGATCCCGACTTCCTGCAGTCCCACCCTGATGTGTTTCACCTGCACTCAGTTATCCCTGCCCTCACATTGTGTATTTATGGTGCGTTCCGCTGCGTGTTGGAAGTCTGAATTTCCGAGTCGGTATTCACGACTTCCAATCCAGAAGCGTTCCAGTGCATTTGCTCTGGAAAAACATGGACGCTCGCTGCAGATGGGTGTTTGAATGCATCTGATTTAACACTTAACTGCACTTTAAAAAGTTTTTTTTTGCTCCTTGTGTCAAGCATTCCAGCCGTAGTTGTTCCCATCCCTCAGTGTTTCTGGTTCTGCGATCCTTGCTTGTGTTTTTGACCTCCGCTTTGCTTCGCCCTTCTTGAATTGCTGCCTGTTGGACTGCCTTTCTGCGCGACAAACCCTGTTCCTAGACACTGTGCTGGACTGTCTTCTGAGTCATGCATTTGAGTGTAATTCAGCAATCCTGTGTTCATTTCTGAGAAAGTGTGTTCTCTTTAAAACTGAAAATGAACATAAAACAGTATGATGAGGGATGAGTCCACCTCCTCAAAATAAAGCAACAAACCTTTTTGCCCGTGCCCTCTGACATATTGCAGTGTTTTCAGATCCGAGGCCTTGACAAGATGACATCATTTGTCAGTGTCTTCTATAACAGTTGTAATATAAACAACATATCCTCATACAGAAATGACTGAATAGGTCAATTTCCAGCAATTCTCAAAACCACATGACCACTGCAGATTATCAGCAACAGGCCATGCAGTTTTAGAAAAGATGGTTTGGGTTAAAATATGCACCCTCCAATCCTCCCTATATGCATTTTGTTTCTCTTTACGTATATTACGTCATCTGACTTCCTCCTTTTGCTGCTGTAATAATTACAACAGCCACTGGAGGTCCCCATCTAACAATATAGGTAAATAAAGGTTGGAATAAGCTGCTTGCACAGGCAATTTATATGCTTGCCTTTCTGAGCAAGCATATAACAGGCTGAAATAAAAAAAAAAAAATACAAGAAAAAAACCCACTTTGTCAGGTAAAGGGGAAGATCCCTTTCCTACTTTGTCGCTATACAACATCGCCAAACTTCCGTCTTTGCTTCCGTCATTATTACAAGGATGTGAAAATATAATGGCTTTTAATTCATCTTAAATTACAGCCCACAGTAAATTAAAATAATGCTTTTTTAAAACATATTCCACCCAAAATCTGAGAAACACCAGTTTGGTGTGTCTCATGAAATCGTGGGATTAACAGGAGAAATTACCATTCAGGAGCACAGCGGGAGAACGGTTTAAAAATAAGGAGACCCACACAAAAATCAGGAGTGTTGGCAGGTATGCTCCGGGGCTTTGTCACTTGAATATAAACGTGTTGTTTTGGGGCGGCGACTGATGTTCTTCTCGAGAGAACAGCCTGGTTTAGTTGTATAGACCAAAGAGAGAGAGCCAAACGCTCTAAAAATATACAAAAAAAAAGCATCACCCATAATGTGTAACAATGAGGAAAACATGGAGATCCCATTAAAGCAAAATCAGCCGTCCTCAGGCAGCGTTGGGTGCAATAGGAGCCATAGCTGGGAGTTACTACTTATGAATATCACTGTATGTTCCGCAGGCTTTATAACTTCACCTCCTGCTGTGACACAACACAACATTAAGCTGTGCAGCACGAAGACCTGAAAAACAAGCCACCGAGCTCCGACACGTCTTTGTCCCAACGCTCTGACACGAGGCTGATTGACTGCAGACGGCCGCACAACAGGTCATCTCGATACAGTACAGCCTGCCGCTGGCTGACGATCCTTCAGGCCGTGTGATGGGCAGCAGAGCTGACACATGCAGATCAGTGCTAACACTCTCACCGACGGAGGCGGGCGGAGTCCTAATCACATCAGACAGTCAGGAAGAAGCTACCACGCAACGGCAACGCTACACAGTTCAAAATGATTGAACACGGATCCTGACGCTCGCCTATCAGAGTCCAGTCAGCAGAACACTCTTACTTTCGTGTGTAGTCAACAAATTTTAACATATAGCTCAGCTTTTATAAGCTCAGGTAACCTCCATGCCTATCACGAGCAGTCTGAAATGTGATGCCACAGCTCGAAGGAAGGAGGTGAAGGAGCAGCCACAAGTACTGAGAACAAACCTGGTTAAAAACACGTGTTCTTCATATAATGTATCATTATCGCTTAATATCTTCCAGTCTCATTAAGCAAATCTTGAGTCTGTGGTGGTACTGGTAGTGAAATGCTTAAAAGCCCAACCTACATAGATTTAAACAAAAAACATGTAAAGCTAGAGGGGATGCCCAATGTCAGCGACTTGGACAATAAACCAACAAACAAATGCCTCTTCAGGGGTAAAGGGGCTTTTAGTTTCAAGGGGTTCAATAATAAACACAGTTTCCTCACTAGAATGACGCTGGACAGCCAAGAAAACACGATAGGGCCTAAACAGACCAGAGCTTCTGGCTGGCAATCTAAGGGGATTCAGGGACGCCGTCACACCATGATTGGCTGGGAGGGGTAAGGGTTACGGAAGGGCAACCTGAAGGCTCCAGCTGCTGTATCACTATCAGAGAGAGTGTTCTGAATGGACTTTAAATGTGGCAACTGGAGGCAGTTCCAAACACTTCAGGCCCCTCGCACACCAGACTCACAATGTCATGGCGTCTGTGTGGCTGTAGTTGCCCCTCGAGCGTCACTCCTTGAAGCGAACCTCTAGTGCAGCACTATAAAGGGCAGGAAAAGTCACGGGTCATTCACTGGACTTTCCCTCTGGAGACCAGAGTTGTGTGCCGTTTGTGACCCAGAATTAAAAATGATTTGTTTTAAAAGTTGTGTTAGGTAATAAAGTTAAAGGAGATATATTCTGCTCATTTTCAGGTTCATAATTTTATTTTGGCTTACTACAAGAACAGTTTTGCATGCTCTAATGCTCAAAAATCAGATACACTGTCTCTTTAAGGCCCCTCCCTCTGTCTCCTACTCAGTCTCCTCTGATTGGTCAGCTCACACACGCCTGAGCCAGCACCGCTCACCATGTCTCCAGTCGATTCTGTCCTGTTTTCATCTTCCAGTTAGCTTCACTTCTACCGTGAATATTGACATAAATTATGCAAATGTATGACATGGGGATGTACTGTGATGTCACAAAGTCACAGAATTAAAGGCAGGACTACTGATGACGAAACAGCCAAACAGTGACCATTTGACAACTTTGATAATGTCATAAAACATCATAAAATGTTGCAATATGTGAACTGTTGGTCAACAAGCTTTATTTTGAAAGTCTAACCAGACATTGCATATCAGATATCAGTGTTTCCCCTACCATTGTATAGGCCTGGAGGGCCGCCAGGCCAAAGAGACCCCCCGCCAGGCCAAAAAAATCAACCTATGGTCAACCTGCTTCGTTGCCTAGTAACGATGCAAGCACTGTTGCTGAGAGCGCGAGCATAGCTGGCCAACTATGGCGCTGCCGAAAAAAAACAAATTAATATAACTAAATTCTTCTGCCAGACTCCGGAGCCAATGAAAATTGATGAGGCAACTCTAAAGAAAAATACAGATGCAGGTGAGACGGAAGAAAGGGGGGCAGATTGCAGTGGAGAGGGGGGCTGCGTGAGTACCGTTACCGTCGCTGATACCGGTCCGACTGACGACCCTCGTCCAACGGGTGACCCCAGTCCGACTGCCGACGCCGTTCCGACCGGTGACCCCGGGTCCGGTCCGACCGGTGACCCCGGGTCCGGTCCGACTGGTAACCCAGTCAAAAAAAATGCAGCTAAACACAGGACATCTGGCTGGGATCCCGAATGGCCCTTGGTTGTACCACACTCCCCATGGTAAGTTTAAAATTTGTTATTCAGCTTATATTTTTGTTCTGATTGAGCTCCTATTTTTTTGTAAGCAATAATGATAAAAATAACACAGACAATAGTTTTCCACTAGAACCGCTGGGGTCATTTTCCCCCAAGCATTATCAAATGTATGCAACTCTGTTATAATAAAACAAATAACTGAAATGTTTAATGTTTGTTCAGTGTTTAAATTATTTATAACTGATATACTCTCAGTTATGTGTAGGGATGTTTTGTCGCATCTGCCGTGAGCATAAGCTGCCCGTTAAAAGAGGACCATCCCGGAGGGTTTTCATTGAGATCCCCTCTGAAATGTACAGAAAAGATGTGCTTGATGCTCATATGGGGTCAGACCATCATGCTGCAGCCTTTCAGGCCCATGCAACCTTGATTAAAGGTTAGAATGAGCCTAATGATTTCATTAAAGTGATATAATTCAGTAGTATAGGGCGACAATGATTTTTAAAGTAAATCTTAATCCATCTGCGGCAATACGGCATCCCACGCGTCTCGTCTGTTTAGGGTTTTTTCGGTGGGTGCCACCGAGCCTGAAAAAAATTCTAGGGGAAACACTGGATATTATTGCTAACTTTGAATCTGCAGCGCTTCACTTGCAAAAACGTATGGCCCTGTCAGCGGCTTTTTGGCCGACTGAGCACACTGTATCGACTGCAGAGCTTGTCAGCGAGAGAAATCGCTCTGATTGGCTGTTCAGCTAAGCGAATCAGCACACCAGAAGAGAAACGGATAAGGGGGAGAAAAAAAAGCCCCTTGAGCCTGTCTCGTTAATATCCATGATTTCACCCAGCGCTGCTTCTCCAGATTTTTCATGTTTTTAACCATGTACTTTCATGAATTCAAGCATTCTTTTTCTTACTGTTTTTAGCAAAACCACATGAGTTTTTAAAACCTTTTAGCATTTTTAACAGCACTTTTTAACACTTTTTTTAACCATTACACTCCCATTGGTGGAGACTTTGGGCTTTTTATCTTTCAAAGATCTTTTACATGCACATGAACATATTTAAAAAACTGGAGGAAAGAAAAAAAAAAAGCATAGTAGTTCACCTTTATCTTTACATGCGTTACCCGAGTGACGCGTTCACGTAACTTCTGTTATGTCAGTTGCATCACTTATGTAACTATCGTCACTTAAGTTACAAGACTGAATGTAGTTATTTTAACCCAAAGTTTTCCTTAACCTTACCTAGTAGTTTTTGTGCGTAAACCAAACCAAACAGTGACCATTTGACAACTTTAATAATGTCATAAAACATCATAAAATGTTCCAATATGTGAAATGTTGGTCAACAAGCTTTATTTTGAAAGTCTAACCAGACATTGCATATCACATATTATTGCTAACTTTGAATCTGCAGCGCTTCACTTGCAAAAACGTATGGCCCTGTCAGCGGCTTTTTGGCCGACTGAGCACACTGTATCGGCTGCAGAGCTTGTCAGCGAGAGAAATCGTTCTGATTGGCTGTTCAGCTAAGCGAATCAGCACACCAGAAGAGAAACGGATAAGGGGAGAAAAAAAAAGCCCCTTGAGCCTGTCTCGTTAATATCCATGATTTCACCCAGCGCTGCTTCTCCAGATTTTTCATGTTTTTAACCATGTACTTTCATGAATTCAAGCATTCTTTTTCTTACTGTTTTTAGCAAAACCACATGAGTTTTTAAAACCTTTTAGCATTTTTAACAGCACTTTTTAACACTTTTTTTAACCATTACACTCCCATTGGTGGAGACTTTGGGCTTTTTATCTTTCAAAGATCTTTTACATGCACATGAACATATTTAAAAAACTGGAGGAAAGAAAAAAAAAAAGCATAGTAGTTCACCTTTAACTTTACATGCGTTACCCGAGTGACACATTCACGTAACTTCTGTTATGTCAGTTGCATCACTTATGTAACTATCGTCACTTAAGTTACAAGACCGAATGTAGTTATTTTAACCCAAAGTTTTCCTTAACCTTACCTAGTAGTGTTTGTGCATAAACCAAACCAAACAGTGACCATTTGACAACTTTAACAATGGTCATAAAACATCATAAAATGTTCCAATATGTGAACTGTTGGTCAACAAGCTTTATTTTGAAAGTCTAACCAGACATTGCATATCAGATATTATTGCTAACTTTGAATCTGCAGCCCTTCACTTGCAAAAACGTATGGCCCTGTCAGCGGCTTTTTGGCCGACTGAGCACACTGTATCGGCTGCAGAGCTTGTCAGCGAGAGAAATCGCTCTGATTGGCTGTTCAGCTAAGCGAATCAGCACACCAGAAGAGAAACGGATAAGGGGAGAAAAAAAAAGCCCCTTGAGCCTGTCTCGTTAATATCCATGATTTCACCCAGCGCTGTTTCTCCAGATTTTTCGCACCTATTCGCTATTGCCATTTGCAGCTTTTAATCGGACACATTCTTGATTAGAAGTGGCTGTTTTAGAGAGAGTGGTGTGTATATCTTTTTAAGCATGCAGAGAACTTAACACTTCTCCCTATTGTCATCACACCAGTGCTCCGAGGAGAAAACACCCAGTTCTCCCAGCAAACATACATGTGCTGCAGCTGGTCCTGGCTCATGAACACTGCCAGTGAAGGTCGTGCAGATATGTAACTCTGTTAGATGAGAGTGTGTGTGTGAAACAGAACAGAACTGGAATGTGGCGACGAGCCAAAAGGCTGTGCATCATCCCCTCATTTCCAGTGGAAAACGCTTGACTGATCTACTGTTATTTTCTCAATTATTGCTCCGCCAGTGAAGGGTAGGACGCTCATCAGGTCCGCTGCCAATACACCATCCACTCCAGCAGACAGGCACCCACTCTCACCACTTACTCTCTGATAGCGATACAATAGCCGGAGCTTCGAGATCCCCTTCAGACTGGATCAGTTTGTCCTCCCCACCTTGACTCTGAGTGGAGCCATGTATCAGTCTGACATCGCAGATTAAGGCGATGGACAAACACTCTTGTCTAACTTCCAAGAGAGAAGCCTCCTGTTCCCGGTAGTCCTCAACTCAGACTAAATGAAGTGAGCGAGCGTTTTACTGAAGCCTGAGTTTACTTTGGGCTTTTTCTCCTGATAGACTCGAGGTTTGTTTTGCGAGACTGCTAATTAAGGACTTAATATAGTGGACAGTTAGACCTTGAGTTGACTGTACAGTACAGTCAGATGGCTGAGAGGACGACTGTCTGAAGGGCCATTCATGCTTTTAGGTTGTAGAGAGTCCTCTTTAGATATAGATGTTTTGAGGGTTATTTTGGACATGGAGGCAAAACGCTGTACATTGTTAGAACCAGACTGATGACTGAAAGGACAGAAGATAACTCTAGACAGATGCATACTATACGAAATCACCAGAAATTCAGAGCTTACCATCTAAATCTGCGCAGAGTTGCTTCTTCTTTTGGGGTTCGATAATCTGATTTCAAATGTAGAAAATACATTTGGTATCTGAATAAAACAGTGTTTATCTCTGTTAAAATTCCAATGAAGGAGAGGAAAGTAGAAAAACTATTTGTATTACAGTCGAATCCAAACTTGAGTGTGGGTCCAAACTGGACTTGATGAACTCCTGATCCTGAGAGAGCACATTCCTAACTGTGACAGCTGTTTGGTAATGGCCAGGTATTGTACAATGAGTTCATTAAAGTACAACTCTTTGTCATAAAACTAAAATAATGACTAAAAGATGTGAGGCACTCTGCACAGCTGAAGGGAAAGAGTTGGGACCACCCAATCAGCAGCATTTCAAAGCTTCACATTACTTTATATGTAAATGTAATATATGACATGTTTGCCCCTATATCAAGCGTGATACTGCCATACATGTTACCTATATGGCAATATGTGATTATTACATCTATACATCCGTGGATATATGGAGATATATGTTCATAACATATATTACATACCCACAGTAAAATTCTGTACATACACATACTATATGACGGTGTATATATGTTGAATTTTTATATGATTTTAGATACTGTAGCTAGACATGTTCACAATATTAATGTAAATCATGAATGTAAAGATATAAGTATGTAACACATATGAAATACATATATACAAATAGGCCTACGTACATATGTATAAGGGTCATTCCATGAAATCGGTGCCTTTTCAACTTTGAAAAGTTAAGATTTAAATTATATTTAATTGCTATTTTTTCAGTAGCCAGGAATTAAAGACAGTTTAAAATGACAAGAAATTATATTGTGCCATCTCAGCTATGGAATTTCATATTTTATAACTGTTTTAGTCAAGTCCTGTTACTGGAAAGGTAACAGGGTTGACAGTAACAGGGTTGACCATTTCAAGCTAATTTGCCCATTGCTAGCTAAAACAAATGTTAGCTAAAGCACATGCTGTGTACTTTGAAAGGAAATTACATGTACATATTGATTATATTATGAGAAATAAATAATTGTTTGGATTTATATGTTAAAAAATGGTAACAGGGTTGACGTTGTATGCTTGTCCCCCCTGGTTCAACCTTGAAAAAACATCAAAAATAGCACATCAGAGATGAGCAAAACTTACTTGTCACTGAGCTGTTAGCATCCTGGTTCAGAGATGATGCAACCTCCTGTAAATCATGTCAAATCTAGAATGTACCATTATTTTTATAGGGTTTTTTGGTTAGGGTAACAGGGTTGACATAAAATTAGGGGACACCGATAAATTGGTAAATATTTATTACAATTAATATATATTTTTACCAAAAACACTGTTTCACAATAAGATCATACTTAAAACAATATGTAAATGTGAACATTTTAACATTTTGCCAACATTTTACAAATTAAAACTCCTGCTGACGTACAACAACAACAGTGAGGGACAGGCCAAAAACCTCACCCTCATCAGCTTAAAAATCATTTTTATTATTTAAAATAATATTTAATTGATTTTTATTTGATGTTTTATTGAGGAGAGAAGACATGGTAATGTTATATTTTCAAATTACATCTTTGTTTTTTTGTCACTGTAATTTTATGACTGATAATTTCTTGGGGACACAAAAGGCACCGATTTCATGGAATGACCCAGTAACTAATTACATACGTGACATAAATGCAAAAATATGTAATTTACATACATAGAAAAATCATATTTTTATGGATGGATATTTTTAAGATACAAAATTGTTCCAATTTCTAAAAGGTTTCATATGTGGTTTGTACATATATGTACATATATTACATCTGCATATGGGTGTGTTGCAAACATCATGTTTTCTATCTTATGTTGTGACAAAGCTGGGCTTAATGTCTGGTTAGGTTCAGGCAAAAAAACAATTTGATTAGAGTTAGGAAAATATCTAAACATCTGGTTCTGTGGCCACAAACATGGTTGAAAAATCTCAGTGTCTCTTTAAAAACATGCAGCAGTTTCACACCTACAAATGTTGAAACACTGCCTTGAACAGTGGTCTCTGGCTTGGCAGCTCTCTCACCCGACTGTAACGCCACCTGACATGAAAGTCATCTTATTTACAGGTAATCTGAGCTGTGATACGACACATAATCGTAGAAATGTTGGCAATAAAAAAGAGGGCTAGTTATCTGTGAGTGTCTGGGTTTTGACAGTAATTTGATCCCTGATTAATATAAAGCTTTAAAATAAACCTTTAACGCCTTGCTTTATTTGGATTTCACTTATTTACAGCAATCTAAGTGATCTGAAAAGATCTTTTTGATCAAACACCTCACGTTAGTTCAGATGCGTTGAAATAAAACAGATGCTGTTGATGTTCAGCTGCAGCGACACGGCGGCGAACACGAGAGCTCCCGCTGAGGACAAACAGAGGACAGACGAATCCACAGCAACGACTCTGCTCCTCCTCTGCAGAGAGACAGGACCGCGTGGGCCGCCGTTATTTATGCCTGATTATTAACTCTTACACCACAGACGGATTTGAAATGAATTAGCTTATTAATTAATTGCTTTATAGGCAGTGTAATTATGCTTATTTAGTGTTGCATCAAAGAGGGGATGAGTATGAGTCTAAAGATGAAAATATTAAAACTGGCACAGAATGAATTGGGACATTATCGAGGATTTTCAAATGACTTTTAATGACTGCACCACCGTCTCGTCTGTTTAGTTTTTTGTTTTCCACTTTTAGCCTCCTTTCCCTCTTTTTTCCCTCTCTTATCTAAATCTACTGACGCTCAGTGGTGGACTGTGTTAACGTTTCAATAAGTAATCACAGTGTGCACACTGAGCTTCTGCACATGCACATGTCTTCAGACGTGACGCTGTGACCTTGTCCACATTCCCTCGGCAATGTTTCTGCCCATCGCTGCACAAACTGCACGACTCTTTTATCTAAGCGCAGTTTTTATTGTCGATTTTTCATTACTGTTTATATTACTACTGCAATGATTTTCATACTTTGATTTCAATTTCCTGCGACTGCTCCTCGACTCAAAGAGCTGCTTTTATCTTTCTGCATTTGCGGCCGCAGCACTTTTTTTTTCTCCAAGTGTGGAGATAAAATGTCCAGTTTGCATTTTAAGCGCCGGAAGATCTAACAGAATGGTCAAAGATGTCATATTGACATTGAAGGTGTGCTGATTGATTCACAACCCGTGCTTTGAGTAACAAGAAAATGCTTCACCTTGAAGGATGCCGGTAGTGGTTTAGCGAACATGAACTAGTAACGATGAAAAAACGTCTTTTCCTTTTCTGGAACAGCTAGAAAAGGTAAAAAGGTCACAATGTCTGTTGTTAAAAACGATAAGTTATAATCAAAATGAGCTGTAACGTCACCATGTGCGTGCGTCCGTACCCTTCACCCCCATTTCCTTCTGTGTTTAGCAGATTCCTTGTATCTGAAAACAATTTCTCTGACGTATCGGATCTTTATGCATTTCCATTTCATGACACTATACAAACTTCTACTCTAGTAAACTTCAGAGGGCAATAGTTTACTTATATATACTCACTCCAGGTACTTAATGAGGATAGTTAAATCAATATAAGTGTGTAAAAAACCAGCAGTAGATAAGAATTCAGGTGAAACAAGAGTTAATTGATCAGTCAATGCATCCGAGCCTGTTTTGATTTCTAAGCTACAGTCATTTCCAGTGCAAAAACACCAGAAACACTTCATCGTTCCACAAATGTGACAATCTTTATGGCTTTTTTTCGTCTTTACAGGACCTGTTTGTTAGAAAAGTTGATTTTTGAGTCTTATTCCCAAACGTGTTAGTTATTGATGAGTCGGGAATCAGACTCAAAATTCAACTGAAGTACAAATAGCAACTTTAATTGCTGTAAACTAAATAAACTATAACGTGACAAAATCAAACACTCAGCTGTCACTTTGAGTTCTGTTTGACTGTGTCTGTGATAAAGAAGAAATGAATCCATAATGAAAATGATCTTAAAACACGATCAAGAGAAAAATTCTGCTCCAACATGAATGCATGATTAATAACACTGTGAAGTTAAAGAGTATTTTCACAGCGTGCTTCTGGTACTTTCACTGAAGTATCTGAATCTCCACGGCTGCAGCTGTGAGCCGGATCTCAGCCGGGTTAGAGGGAACAAATAGAGAGAAATTTCCACGTCTAAATCAACACGGTTAATTAGCAAAAATCGATGAGAAAAGCCAAACCGGCTCATTATGTTTTTAATAATGCACACAGAGACAATGAAATATTAATTAGCATTTATTAAGTGCTTATTTATTAAGTGGAGGAGAGGCAACTGCATGCATTTTTAAATAGGACTTTACTGGAATGATCCTTGCAGGAGCGCCGGGATATTTCTACTTAAAAACAGTTTCCATGCTCATAACGGCTGCTTATCACACACACACCCCCTCTGACACGTGGACGACAAAGAGGGACCCACGAATCAAACGAACACAATATGATAAACAGCGAAATGCCTTTGATTTTCCCTCAGCTGCTATCTGTGTGACAGACGTCCTGACTTTACGCTCTCCTCTGGTTCTACAGAAAAACATATCCGTATGATTTCTCTGAGACAGAAGCAACGTACTTCCATTTTTCTCCCAGAGGCGACACTTGAATTTAAATGACACAACTGCTCAACGCTCTGACAGAAAGGCAGGTGTCAGAGTGAAGCACCTCTCAGCGACCTCATCATCCGTAGACTTCAGAATCATCATCCTCCATTTTATAAACAGTACTCATGTAATCACATTCTCTTATTATAAACTGGAATCACTGGGAACGTATTCAGAGTCTGTCACCACAAGCAACTGGGACATATTGTAGGAAACATAGTTACCAGAAACACTACAACACGCTGCACCGCAGATATACTGCACAAGCTCTTAAATGTGTGTTTTGACATGACAGAGAACAATAACAATTTCATCTTTGTACAATACAAGTGCTAGAACTGGAGTCAGAATGAAATTAACCTAGCTTAGCATCAAGATTAAACACAAGGGTAAACAGTCAGACTGTCCAGAGGTGCTATGCTAGCTGCTCTTTGAGGCTGCACTATAGGTACAGCGGTGCTTGGAGCTAAATGCTAATGTCAGGTTAGCATGTTCACAGTCTCAGTTCAGCTTGTTCAGCGTGCTAACCTTTGCTAAGCAGAACACGCTGCGTTCCAGACAACTCGAACTAGAGGAACTTCTGACTCTCCTGCTAGAAGAAGTTGGATGGAACGACACTTAAAGCTGGAATTCTTACTTGTAAACTAAAAACTAAACTAAGCTCCTCCGTTTTTTTTGTTTTTTTCACGTATGCAAGGAGGCTGAACTGTTTAGGGTTCATTCATGTGTTCACTTGCCAAAGACAGTCGCAGTCAGTCAAGTTTTGTCGCTGGTTGTCGCAAATTGGAAATTACATTTTATTTCTATGAGGTTTTCCAGTCTACTGATCACTTAAGGTGTTTTAATAACACTTGTCACATTAACCCATTTACACACACAGTCATACACCGATGGAAGAGGCTGCAATGCAAGGTGTCCACTCGCTCATCGGGAGTTACTCAAGTTGCTCAAGGAAACTTCAGCATGCAGCCGGGGAATTGAAACAGCAACCCTCTGATTACTGAATGGCTCACTCTGCTAACATGCTGATGTAGGTACAATGTGTCAGGAGGGAAGAAATCTAAATAACTCAAAATCACTCCGAAGGAGGAAAAACAAAAGGCTATCAGCTAACAAACTAAGGAAACAGCTAAGCTGTGAAAATTTACAAAAGAAAATCACTCTTACGAGGAAAACACACTTGTTGACGAAGCAAGGCAGAAGACTGTGGCGATGGCGAGAACTGTGGTAAGGCTGGCGAGACGATAAATGACACACTGGCACAAGACAAGAGAGACGCAGACTATTTAACACCTGGGGGAAGAAGCACCAGGTGAACACAATCGGTAATTGGAGGAGACACTCAGACAGGTGACACACAGGGAAGGGCAAGTGACCTGAAACGAGAGGAGAGTTACTTTTCAAAATAAAAGCAGTGACGAGACCAAAACACAAAATTAAACCAAGACCTCACCGCGGTGTGACACAATGTATATTACATTCACCTTAGCGTGTTAGCATGCAAACATTTAGCCGACATAGCACTTAAAACTAGCTGAGGCTCATGAGATTAGGTGTTTTGCATTAAATCTAAGTATTGGACGACCTCATATTTTGACCTGATGGTGGCGCTATGAAAAGTCAGTGGATCACCAGAGTTATGACGGTTCATCTTGACGGTAACATGAACGTCTCGACCAAATGTTTATGGTGAAATGTTATGGTGAACCAATATATGGTAACGTCTGCAGATGCAGGTGCAAGATTTAAAGACACACTGTGGAATTATTTCTCCCATCTAGTGGTTAAATGTTATTCTGCATCCAAACGAATACTGCTCTCTAGCGCCTCACGTTTTCAAACGTGCGTTGCAGCCTGTTGGAACTACGGCAGGCGGGATGTGTCAAGATTCAAGAAGCTGTGACAACAACGTGTCTTCAAACAGCACTTCATCAAGTTTAGTTTCGGGTGATGAGGTACGTTATTTCAAACAGACTTCAAACTGCAGCTGACGAGCGCGTCTGGCTAAGCTCCTTCTCCGTTCCACAGTCACGCTGGCTCTGAGTGAAAACGCCTTTAGCCTTATCTGTACCACGTAGAGCTTTTTGTCCCTCTCACCAGTTCATCGTTTTTTATAGAGCGGAAGGACATGGAAGCCTCCGTAGAGCTCGCCCGTCCTATGGAAATACAGAGAAGTGATTCTTCCCTCAGGAGGAGAAGTGAGATTGTTGGCAGAGATCATTTTACACCAATGAGGACTTATTTATGAATGAAGACGCTGATTTGAGGTAATAAATTACTTAAAACACAACACAGTGGACCTTTAAAGTCATGGGACAACCAAAGTCAGCAGGATTCATCTTCTGGCCACCATGAATCTCTACAAACTGTCCTGACCGTCCATTCAGACGTTGTTGTTTAGATATTCCGGTGGAACTACAGACCAACATTACCCCGGAAAATCACTCCTTCCAACATCTCGAACGGCCGCTAATTAACAGACTGTATCCGGTTTATTTAATCTGCACTCGAACAGAAACATAAAAACAACCATCTGTGCATTCAGGGGGATTCACTCTGTCCTGTAGTGACGTCTTGAACCCCTCTGGCTCTGCTGTTAGAGTGATACACTGATGAAAATGGTGAATAAATCGTGTTTCACAGAAATTCTCCCTTTTGACTCGGTGTGACTCGGTCAGAGAGTTTCTGTCATGTGATATTTTTTGGAGTCGAGTTAAAAGCTGAAGTTGAGGATAACTTCATGTTTATTCAATTTAAATGCCGCGTCAGTGGCACGACCAAAGTTTTGATGGGAAGAGTGAATACTGACTGAAGAGTTGGGAGCCGCCTGAGAGGAAGACGGATTCACTCAACTACAAATATTCACTATTAATAGAAAATGGGCAACATGCCATCGCTGTCAAAACGGCTCCGTTCAGAGTCTCTCTGTCATCTGCACCCTCTTTCACTCCCCCCTCCTCCCCCTCCTCCCCCTGTGGTTGCAGCTGGTGCGTAATTGGTCAATCTGCGTCTCGCACTGGTCTGATTGGTGGATGCGACACCACCAGCCCTTGATGACTTCTTTGACACCTGCGCTTCACACAAGACGACAGTCAAAGACACAAACGCAGCATGGGTGCCATTAATTATAAAGACACATCTTCTCAATGCTCGTCGGATGTAGAACTAAAAATAGTTTGGGGGAATCTGAGACGAAAAAAAACATGCTTAGCCTGAAAGTCAATGAAAAAATCCTCCTGTTTGTCTTCATTATGCCGACTAAATGGAACAAACATGTTGGGAAAGTCAAACAGCTCCATTTTTTACGTAATTGTTCCGCAGTATTTCTTTCAAAACAGGGCCAAGACTCCAGCGAATGCCTGCAAGACACCAAGCCTGAGTTTATGCAGCTCGTGCCATAAATAGAAACATGCCACCCCCTGTAGGCTAAAATTCATCCCCACCCCTTTAAATTCGAGGCCGGCCTAATCCCTCCGCTGAGCCGAGGGTTGCACGGCGCTGAAATCTCACTGGAAGGGAGCGCGGCGGCGAACGCTTTGATCCTCCATGACAACAGCCACTAAACGGAGCCCATGAAGTGTGGCACATGGCCCGGCGCTCCGCTTTCTGCACACTGTGTGTCGATCTGGCTGAATTTATTGCGTTTGTCTCCGTGTTGCTGAACTGCCTGAGCTCTTTGGGTGTCCTCCAACATTCTCTCGCCTTATAGCCGTTCGACTTTGTGCGCGCTGTGAAAGGAGAGATAATGCGCGTAAGCCCGTGTGTACGAGCGCACAATTAGATCCACTATTTAACAGCAGACACACAGGCCGAGCTGTGGCTAATCGGCCTCCTTCACACGCGGGGCATGGGTGATTTGTGTGAAGTGTAAAGAGATGCGAGCGAGGACGAGAACAATCAATCAAACCGGGGCGAGAACTGGTTGGAAACTAGTTGTTTTTCTGACGACCAACACGGGTATTCTGAGCCGAGCCGTGATGTTTTCCCAAACCTGACCAAGGGTTTGTGTGCCTAAACCTCACCAGAGCATAGACTTGTAGTTCCGGACCGGTCTCGAGACCACTTTTCTGTGGTCTTGGTCTTGTCACGGCCTCGACAGTCTTTGGTCTCGGTCTTGTCTCGGTCTCGGGCCTCTCGGTCTCGCAATGTCTCGGACTGGCTTCTCGGCCTCGAAGGGATTTGTAACCTATAATATCCAGGCGGGCAAATTTTTTTTTTTTTTTCATATCATTATGCGCTCCCTTCAAAAATAATACAATCTCATATTTATACTAAGCAGCTGAACCCAGTATGGTGCTTAGGTTCTACAACTCATGCAAAATGGCAAAAAACTAGTCTTTTTTTGGTCTCGGTCTCGAACTGAACTAGTCTTGGTCTTGACTTGGTCTTGATACTCTCTGGTCTTGGTAGTGTCTTGGTCTCGGCGTAGGCGGTCTTGACTACAAGTCTACCAGAGCAATAAACGCAGCGTTGGGATGAAGGCAAGAATGGAAATCGAACGTGAAACCAAACAAATGTAATGTTGCAACATAAAGAAACTTACTTTGCCTACGTTTAGTTTGCCACTTGTGTTGAATGAGGTGACTCCGCTGCCCCCTGGGGTTTTATTTTAATCTGTCTTTGTGATGGAGAGTTCATTTAAGCAACTGTGATGCGGTCAGGACTGAGGTGCATCACTGTCGTGCTCAAATGACGTTAAAGCACACCCTCTCGGGTAATATTGCGATTATACAACTAATACCAACACAAATAAAATGTATACTCAAAATATATCCACGTTGACGGACAATTTGCTCTCAAATTTTAAAGTTTTTTGCGAGTGTGCGTCGCGTTTCCATGGAAACACATGGGGTCTGACTAATAACTGAAACAAAACCAGCCCCGTCAGTAGACTCTTATGTGTAATGGAACGTAGTTTACCACTACAGCAAGTAGTCCGACCCATAGTAACGACCTAGCAACAGAAAGGATGTTCTAGTCCCAGATGAGTGAACTCTGAGCTGACGTTAATGTTTTATCGCCGTCTCGGAATTTCCCGACCTAAATCAATACTGCACAGATAAACAGAAAATGCTTATTTTTATCGCCCAAGTCATAACAAAGGTGTTGATTTTTTATATATATATTTTTTATAAAACAATAGTGTCTCTCACAGCGAAGGGAACAGGCTCGGCCCGCTCGGTAAAACGGGACACTTTATTCTATGAATGTGACTTTGGCAGCTGACAGGTGGTTTGTGATTTATTTTCATGATTAATAAATAACGTTTCTAAATAATAATAATAGTAGTAATAATAATAAAATACTCAGCTCGGACTTGTTTCATCTTTATCTTATTATTATCTAATAATAAAGAGCAGAGAAGTTACAGATTTATCACTTTATTTACCACAAATCTTTCCTTTTTTGTCATTTGGTTCTTCTCATCTTCCTCCATCCATTCATCCAAACTGAGACGCCAAATAAATCAAAATTAACAACAAACCGATCCATTTTGTAGCTTATTTTCCCGCCGTTTCCTGCTCCAGCTCTGACAGTTACGATGTTGCCATGGAGATACGATGTTGTCACAGACTTGGCGGAGTAATACTCTGAGTAATGAGTCAGGCTGCTGTAATGCTGATTTGAGCACGGTCAAAAATGTGTTGTTGACCAATCAGATTGCTCGGTCGGAACTACTTGTTGTATAATCTAGTTTTGGTGATGCCTGGCAGCGGCTCCACATCTTCTTGGATCCATATTCTTCACATTCTGTTGTATCAGTGGTTCCTGTGGCTTCTTCCCTTGTTCCCGTTAAAGCTTTTTTTGAGTTTTCACCTCCAGATTAAGCAGCCCTCTGAGGCACAAACGTGTGATTTATGATTTTGGGTCGCATTTGAAAAGAATGACTTGACAAACGTTGCCTGAAGCTCCGTTTTAGCGGCCACAGAGCGCAGCTTATGTCTGCCGTGAATGGAACAATGTGGTTTACAAATCACATCAGGTCGGGAGACAAATGTTCCCCGTCTTTGTTTTAAACAAAAAACCTCCGATTTGACAAAGACTAATCACTCCAGTCATATTAATTGTATTATTATGCGATTCACTGAATGCAGTCTTTGTTTAATCATTTCAGAAAAACAATAAGAGCAAATTAACTGTACATGTGACTATTGTGTGAGTCACTGTCTTCAAAATAACAGCTAGTGCACATGATGTTAACGTTTTGAATTAGCACTGATGCAAAAAAAAAGATCTACTAGTATTTGGCAGCAAATTCAGCCGTGGTGTACTAATGTATGAGGTGTTACATGCTCACTCTTCGTGGCTCCACACCTCCTGCACGAGGACATCAGTTTCCGTTGTGGAGGAGCCAGTTTGGAGCGTCTGTGGCAGAGTGAGCGGAGCTGGGTGAAGACAAAGCTGATTCACCAGGACTTAACAACACATGCTTATTCTTCAAAATGTGCACTCGTTAATATATTGAACATATGCACACTTAAAGGGATATTCCGGTGTAAGTTTAATCCATGGTCTAACACACCTTGACACCGAGTAAGACTCCCCCTCGAGAGGTCAAGTTAGCTGACCGCTAGCTTAGCTAGTTTTAGCAACCTCAGAAAAGACCGCACGATAACAATACACTGCAGCTTATGTCTCCAACTAGAAACCGCCATCAAAAAGCCACAATTAATGGTGAGAACAGCAGCAAACTTCAGCAACAGTACATGTACAGTCCCAGCACACAGTAGATGTGGAGATGGAGATGTGGACATGAAAATGCATGTTTATTACTCCATTACTTCCTTTATTTTCCCTGTCAGCTCTCGATAATAAGAACTGAGCATTCCATGGAGTAATAATCATACATTTTCATCCTTGAGCTGCAGAAATCTACTGCACTCGGTAATCGACTCGTCAGGGCTTCCCCACACAGGCAGGCTGCTGGAGGAGAGGGTGAGTTGTGCTGTGTTTTTAATACAAATCCAGCAAAGCTAGCAGATGTTTGATGCTTCGTACTGTGTGCTGGGACTGTACATGTACTGTTGCTGAAGTTTGCTGCTGTTCTCACCATTAATTGCGGCTTTTTGATGGCGGTTTCTAGTTGGAGACATAAGCTGCAGTGTGTTGTTATCGTGCGGTCTTTTCTGAGGTTGCTAAAACTAGCTAAGCTAGCGGTCAGCTAACTTGACCCCTCGAGGGGGAGTCTTACTCGGTGTCAAGGTGTGTTAGACCATGGATTAAACTTACACCGGAATATCCCTTTAACATCAATTCAAGCTGTTAATGTTAGCATGTTTGAGTCGTTAGCACGTCCAGTGACATCAAAAGTGAATTTCACCCCTGTAACACATAAAGGTCAGTTTACTCAACATGAGGAGCAACACAGCCTGTGAAAACAATGTCATCAGGACTGAATACATTATACATTAATATTATTAGATAACCTGCATTAAAGGAGACTTACTGTGGGTTTACATGGCTTTAGTGCTTAAAAAACAAATCAGTTTTCTTATACTGTCCGCTGCAGCGCTGTATTCCCCCTCACGCCTGTCTCTTTAAGGCCCACCTCCTGAATGCTCAGGTCTGTTCTGATTGGTCAGCTCCCACACGCCTGACTCGGCAGCTTTTAACAACAACAGAGCAGCTGTGCTAAATCAATTCTTACATGCTAAACAAGCCGCTAGGCATAAATTATGCAAATGTGTGACATAGTCCCAGAATTAAGGCGGGACTTCTGACGAGGCGTTTAAGGAGCAGTGTTTTCTGTGGGAGAGAGGAGCTTCTGTCGGTGCTGACTTTGACCTTTTTAACTTTCAAGATCTTGTACATCCATAAGAACATATAAAACACTGAGGGAAAGGGAGAAACATTGCTGGGGTGCCTCTTTAATGAGAGAAGTGCTGCATCGTGACACAGACGAGCTCCATATAATCATGTGAAATGCAAAGTGGTGGAAGAAGTGCTCGGATCTTGCACTTAATTAAGCTGCACCAAAAAACATCTGCACGCTGTTAATTGGTCTTCTCCTACGCACCTGTTGATCCCCAGGTGTGCTACAGTTTTGCTCTGTGTACTCTTTACATGTAAACGTGCTGCATTCAGGATTTGACTTTGTAAAAGTACAAGGTATCAAAGGTAAAAGTAGTACGACGGAGTATTAGGGCCATACTAAGAGGAAAAAAAAATTAGAGAAAATTACGAAAATAAAGTCGTAATAATACAAGAATAAAGTCGTAATGTTACGAGAAAAAAGTTGTAATGTTACAAGAATAAAGTCGTAATAATACGAGAATAATGTAATAATAATACAAGGGGAAAAAGTTGTTTTAATGAGAAAAAAGCTTCGATAGAGTTAAGATCTGACGTGACCAGCTCAACCAAACAGTCGCCTTAGCCTGAGCCCAGCAGCCGCAACTCTTCAAGTGATGCTCAACATTCCTCATTCTAACGCAGCGGGAAGAGTTCTCATTAAAATTACTACTTTATTCTCATAATATTTTGACTTTAATCTCGTAATATTTTGACTTTATTCTCGTAATATTTTGACTTTAATCTCGTAATATTTTGACTTTATTCTTGTAATATTTTGACTTTATTCTCGTAATATTTTGACTTTATTCTCGTAATATTATGACTTTATTCTCGTAATATTTTGACTTTAATCTCGTAATATTTTGACTTTATTCTCGTAATATTATGACTTTTTTCTCGTAATATTATGACTTTATTCTCGTAATATTTTGACTTTATTCTCGTAATATTTTGACTTTAATCTCGTAATATTATGACTTTTTTCTCGTAATATTTTGACTTTATTCTCGTAATATTATGACTTTTTTCTCGTAATATTATCGACTTTATTCTCGTAATATTTTGACTTTAATCTCGTAATATTTTGACTTTATTCTCGTAATATTTTGACTTTAATCTCGTAATATTATGACTTTATTCTCGTAATATTTTGACTTTATTCTCGTAATATTATGACTTTTTTCTCGTAATATTATCACTTTATTCTCGTAATATTTTGACTTTAATCTCGTAATATTTTGACTTTATTCTCGTAATATTATGACTTTTTTCTCGTAATATTTTGACTTTATTCTCATAATATTTTGACTTTAATCTCGTAATATTTTGACTTTAATCTCGTAATATTATGATTTTTTCTCGTAATATTTTGACTTTATTCTCGTAATATTTTGACTTTAATCTCGCAATATTTTGACTTTATTCTCGTAATATTTTGACTTTAATCTCGTAATATTTTGACTTTAATCTCGTAATATTATGACTTTTTTCTCGTAATATTTTGACTTTAATCTCGTAATATTATGATTTTTTTCTCGTAATATTTTGACTTTATTCTCGTAATATTTTGACTTTATTCTCGTAATATTATGACTTTATTCTCGTAATATTATGACTTTATTCTCATAATTTGCCCTCCAAAATATTTTTTTTTCTCTTAGTCTGGCCCTAATACTCCGTCGTAAAGTAGACATTATGCATAAAAGTGTGATATTCACTTAAAGGAACTGTTCCCCCAAAATGAAAATTCAGTCATTATCTTTTCAGCCTCATGCTGAAGTGTCCAGAAGCCCAGAGATCTCAAACTGATTTGAGAGGACGTTATTTACAGCCATTCTTAAGATGAAGCCCGTCTCCACACCGTGACATCAGTGCGAAATTTAAACATCCAATTCTCCGATTCTACAGCTACAAAAAAACGCAGCTGTCCGTTAGCACAGAGCGGCTGACACGGGCTTAAGCATGACTGGTTTCTCTTCTGTCACACACTTTAACATGAACACATCATCTCATCTCCCGTCATGTCCACCCACCCGCCTCTCAAAGTCATCTGAAGGGAGGAGACGGATACGGACTCTGGGTGTCAAGTGGCTCTCGGCTCCTTTTTATCCAGCCCAACGTCCCGTGCTTCGCGGAGCGGCGCCGCGGCTCCTCGCTGCCTGTTTGCTCATATATATTACAGTTTGTGTTCACACGTCGGCCGGCTGTGCTGTATATTAAATATTAAGCATTCAGCCATCGTGTGAGATGTGTTCGACCCAGGCAGGAATACTTTGAGCCTTCAACCTCCATTTGAATTAAAACACACTCAGCTTAATGATTCGCGCAGCAGCAGACATGAGGATCGTACCGTAGCTCGTGGTGAATGCATCAGCGGGCAGATGGATGAATTCTGAGTGTAGAATATCTGACTGCAGCACTTTACCTCGCTGTAATTTCATGTTGTATTATGTTCGGGGGGCAATCTCTGGATCCAGCAGCTCATAGAAGACTGAACATTATCGCCCATCAGCACCATTTATGAAGACGTGTGGGAAAAGCTTGACAGATATTTTCGCCTCAGAAGATGAAAGTAAAGATCAGCGGCACTTATGAAATGTTGATTAATGTTTGGATGATCCACACCAGCACCCCGCTGTTACGCAGACAAAGATGACGCTGAGTGACTAGACGGGGGTGATGCTGTCGAAGAGCCTGTGAAGGTCGTGTGATCTAAGTGTCGCACGAAGGCAACTGGACTTCCTTGAGTCCAGTTGCCTTCGTTTAACATTTAGAAATATCATTAAAGATCCACTTTGGAAACAGCCGGTTGGTTTTGTAGTCACAAGGACAGGATAGACCGTCTGTCAGGTATGAGACCGGAACATGGTAGACTTGTAGGTCTCGAGACCAGTCTCGGTCTCAAGACCACTTTTCCGTGGTCTTGGTCTTGTCACGGCCTCGACAGTCTTTGGTCTTGGTCTTGGTCTTGATACTCTCTGGTCTTGGTAGTGTCTTGGTCTCGGTGTAGGCGGTCTTGACTACAAGTCTAGTACATGGTAACTGGTCCGTCCAGATTAAAGACATGAAAAATGACTTCTCTCTCGCTTTTCTTGACCTTGACTGAAGTGACTGAAGGGAATCTAAGATGTCAGTAAAATATTGTAAGGTCAGGGAACAAGTACCAAGGGGATTTAAGGAGTTCTACTCATCGCCATAGTAGGCTAACAATTCTGTAGATAGCTTCCAGTAGCTAGCTAGCACGCTTACAGGCTGCAAACACATCCTGCTTGGTGCGTGGCGGATCATCTTGTGAAAACATTTTGACAGCCAACACGTGAGCGGTCTTCAGATAACATGTACCTGAAAAATACCTGTAGACAGTCACATCGACATTAAACCAGCGTTTCACGACAGACTTGAAGAGAAAGACTGTCGCAGACATTAGGAGAATACACACATCAGGCGACAGGCAGAACTTGCTCTAATGTTCTCCATCTGTCTGTGGGGGGAAAGGAAAATCACCTCATGGTTTTTATTGATAATTATCATGTAAAAATGATATGGGATATGTGTCCCACCTGTTAGTCGTGGATCAAGCGCTCTTATTTGCAGACTCGGGATGCCACGAGCCAAAAACCACCCATCAGATGGCAATCTCTCCAATAAAAGTCCAGATGTGTCATTGAAATACAGAAAAGGAAACCTGCTGGTGAATCAGTGGGCTTTATCATCAGAGGACCATGAATGTATTTTAACAATTTTAAATGCAATCGAGTGCCTGAGATGTTTCAGTCTGTACCACAGACTGTCCAACAGAAATGAATAAAGTGTTGTATTCACATCCTTCTGTTCTGAAAGCCCCCTGACACTAAACTAAATCAAACACATTTGATTACCTGTGAAATCTCCACTATAACTTTATGCCAAGGCCGATTTACTGACATTTACTTCCCGGGAAGAAGCCAGGTGAAAGGTATTTAAAAACCGCAGTGCACTCTGGGGGTTTTCTGGGCCTAACGTACTGTACTTGCACGCTCGTGAACACATTCTATCACCAGATATCACCACTCTGAAACAGCCAAAAAGTCAATCGGGGCCAAACTTTCCCTTTTCTCCGGTGCTGCCTTTCAGTGCAGAGGGAGTGCTCCTCGCTATTTTCCTTTTTGACCATGACCATGCGGTGTGACAACAACTGAAGCCTCAATTACAAGAGCAAGGTGAGAGACCGCGGCAGGCTCATCCATCACGGCGGAGAGGCGAGGCGGGCTCAATTGGCAGCTGTCTCCTCCGCTGCTCTGAAGACTCGGGAGGCTTGTTTGAAATTACGATGCAAAGTCGGCCTCGCTGCCAGGTTCTTCAATGACACCCGGATCGGTGAGGTGAACGTACGCAGAGGGAGGGTTTTTTAACTGTGCCGTTGACAAGCAAACAAAGCTATGGACAGACCTTGTCCCGTTAAAGCTATTGTGTGAATTATGTTACATCTGTGTTGACCAACGACTGGAAGCAGCTGTGACCACAGACTCATGAAGTTCCTCTAAACACATTAAAGAAGTGAGAAGTTTGAGCAAAAAGCCACGAAACAGAAACTTTCAGCTTTACATTTTAATTAATTTGAATAAGGATCCATATTGTAATACATGAATAGTTCCAATTAAAACTCTAATTTCTCTATCAGCATATGCAATTAACAATAATTCTGTGTAATTGTTTGGTTTTAATCGTC
The DNA here is from genome assembly GCA_039737535.1 of Lagodon rhomboides. Taxonomy (NCBI): domain Eukaryota; kingdom Metazoa; phylum Chordata; class Actinopteri; order Spariformes; family Sparidae; genus Lagodon; species Lagodon rhomboides. The sequence continues at coordinate 28,359,459 of CM077795.1, forward strand.
GTTGCTCCAGATCCAAAATAAGACTCGGGTTTGCAGCTTATGGCTGTCGTAATGACCACAGTCCAGAGGTTTAATATTAATGTGTCCTGAGATGTGAGAACAGTTTCTAATTTGGGATCCGGGCTTGAATGTCCTGCTCGTGTGTCCTGGCCGCAGAATGTCTTCAATAATGAGATTCTTCCTGAGATTCTCATTTCTAATTAAAGCCTATTTTAAGAAAGACTGTTTTAAAGCATCCATGTGCTTTCAGTGGAGGTCGGATTCTGTCATGTTTTACCTGAAACACAAACCTGTGTGATTCATGTGAATCTCCCACAAAACAATGATCTGAGACCGCGACTTTTAACGATGCTCGAGACTTTACAGCATCCCATAGATAGATGATAGAAGATATTTAGTAAGCAGTGGTGTTAATTAATCTGAATTATACCATGGTCTGGGGGAATACTCGATTCTGATTGGCTGCAGGGTGTACATTAATCCCTGGTATATGGACACCTACTAAGTAGTTCCAGTCAAATTGTCTGTTCACCGTCTAAATTAATGCGCTAGCTGGCGTAACCATAGCGACGGGAACGCAGTCAAAGCCTCTGTTTACAATTTATTTCCAGCACTGAGTGCAGTCCGTCAGTCCTTCAGTGCCTTATCCTCTGAACACCACAGGATGGAGACTGGAACACACAAGCTGCAGGAAGTTCACTTCCCCTCTAAACTTACTCAGACTATAATAATCTCACATCCCGTTGGCTGTTCAGCTCTCTGCTTCAGGCTGCGGCCACAGTAACGTTACACACGGCCGATCATTTGTTCGTGAACATCTTGATGTTGATTTGGGGACAATGACATGACTGGTAAGCTAGCTAGCCTTGTTGTTAAACATACTGTCAAATTATATTTACTGTTCGTCAACCGTAAGCAATGTTATCGACTTTGAATCTCGCTAGCATAGCGTTAGCTTTCTGACTCATCGCTGAGCGGACTAGAATATCTCCTGTTGCCAAGTCGTATCTAAGGTCCGTCCTATTTACTGGAGAGGTGAACAACGTTTCTGTTGCATAAGAACCTTACGGGAGGGTAATGGTTGTTCCAGGTATTAGTCAAACCCTCAGGCGTTACCAGGGAAACTAAGTTATTGCCTGTGAAAAACTTTATATTTTGATTGTAAAACGCATGAAAACATAAATTAATGGTCTTAATTTATTTTCTTTGGCAAGTGACCATGGTATAAGCGGGATAATGCCCTTCGAGGTGTCCATAATCAGGAATTAATGGACGACGCGCAGCGGAGGATGGTTGCCTCCGCGAAGTCCATTAATTCCTGATTATGGACACCTCGAAGGGTTACTAAACTGCCAGCGATGTTTCTCCATTCTGAAACTGCAGCAATTGTTTTAGTGAGTTCAGTGTGACAGAACAAGTTGGAACAAGAATGGCACATTAGGAAGATTCCACAATAGGAATCTCATGATCACATGTTGAATCTGAGTAATGTCACAATGCTAAAATATGGTTATACATTATATACAGTTTAATATGAAGTGATGTCTCCCTCCAGTTCTGCCGCTGTGTTTTCCCTCAATCATTCCAGCCATGGCTAAACAGGAAGTGTTTATCCATCCGTAAAGAGATGCACATCCTTGCATTGGACACACTGCGGTCAATGCAACTTGTGAACTGTGATTTTGTTGCTCTTTTCTGTACATGCAGCATCTACTGCATGTCTGTCCTGGGAGAGGGATCCCTCCTCTGTGGCTCTTCCTGTGGTTTCTTCCATCTTTTTTCTCCTTTTTCCTCAACATGGCAAGTTTCTCCTCACTCAAATCGAGGGTCTAAGGACAGATGAGTGTCGTCTGACTGTACAGATAGTTAAGCCCATTGAGGCAATGTGATTGTGATTTTGGGCTGTATAAATAAAATTGATTTGATCATATTGTACTTTTAACCGTTATACTATATTACAGTGCAACTAACAAACATTTTCATTATCATTTAATCTATTGATCATTTTTTTATTTGAGGTTGATCCATTCATAGTTTAGTCTAGAACAAATCCAAAAACAAATCGTGAAAAAAGCTCATTACAATTTTCAAGAGCCAAAGTGACGACTTCAAATTGCCTTTTTTATCCAACCAACAGACCAAAACCTAAAGACTCCTCATTTATTGTCAGAAATGACAAAGAAAAGCTACGAATCCTCACATTTAAGAAGCTGGAACCAACAAATGTTTGACGTTTTTTAACTGAAAATTATGAATCAATTATCATAATTGTTAGTGACTCATTTTCTTTTGATGGACGAATCGTTGCAGCTCTAAACCAGCCTGACAATCTTTAATTCTGATTGTTTGTGTCGTTCAATTCATGAAACAGTCGGAACAAAGACAGGAACTCTCTCTCTCTCTGATAACTTCAGTCAGAATTCCCATTTCCAAGCTTGGCTCTTGACTGTGAGAGCTTCGCGGGTCAGATTGCTCGTGTGTGATGGAGAAAGCGAGGACTCCAGCGCAGCATATGGCTTTGTTTAGAAAATGCCTTTTTTGTTTAAAAATGGCCAGACGGAGAGATGCAACCCTGATAACCGAGCCAAGTCCTCGGAGGCAAACCAACAGGAAATGTGGGTCAGCACGAGTGAAGTACAATGTGGAGGGAGATCAGCACGTACGATTCACAGCCACTGATATAATCCTTCTTCAGGTTTTTTCTCCCCTCACATACATCTTTTTCCCCATCAATCCCAAACATGTTTCCAGCTCCATCATTAGTTCCCTCATTTTAAAATTCCAGCCTCATTTTCCGTCCATGATTGCGGGAAAATCTTCATGTGAAATCATCGTATCTGTGGCGGTAATTGCCCTGGCAGCCAACAGATGTGCTTTAAAGTGCTAATGCAGGAGCGGAGAGGGCTGAGTTGTTACATGAAGGCTGAGAGCTGGAGTCAGCACATCCCTGCTGATAACAAGCCGCGCTGCCAGAAGTCAGTTAAAAGTCAATCAATGTTGTTTAAGGAAACTTTGACAACTTCAGACGAGTGGCAGCAGAGGCTCCGTTTTACAGTTTTGCTCCGAGAAGAGAAGCCTTTCCTGGTAATGATGTGTTGGGGACAGTTCAGGATCAAAAATACACATTTTCCCTCTTAAGGCCCCCACACACCGGCTCCGACGACTTCCTTATCTGACCACTCCGTCGGATCCGTTCGGTAGAAAAGTCACATTGAAACACACCGCCCCGGCTACACAGCAGCGTATACGTTCTGCGCCTGCGCGAGATGCAATAAGTCTCCTAAACATCGGGTGGCGCTAGTCTCGTGCCAGTCACCCAAAACATAAAAACAGGAAATGACAGAACGGAGTGCGGACCGTAGCTTATCAGAACAAAGCACACACAGTGTTAGCTCAGCATTACTTGCGTGATGTCGTATTACGGTGGTCTCTCTTCCACCAGGGCAGCCAGCTGCTCCTCAAAGTCCTCGGTCCACACAGCCATGGCTTCCAAACATACGCTGGTTTATCCCCAAAATAACGAACGGTGAAGTGTTGTTTGTAACTCTGTGCCGTCTCTGTTTATGTGGTTTGTTTACCATCGTCACTTCCGCCGCCCCTCCCACACGCCGCGCTGATTCGCTGGCACACCGCCAATCAGAATGTTCACTGAACAGCTAGCTAACAACCAATCAGAGTATCCAACGGCGTCCAACCTCAGACGTCCGACTTCGCATGTTCAGTCGGATCAGACGCCGTCCTTGCGCTTCCGCGCGGCTCCAACAACGCTGAACACACCGAATAACTTGTCCGACTCTCCTAACGCTTCAGACGTCCGACGTCGGACCCGGTGTGTGGGGCCCTTTAGCTGCAACACTATTCATCATGGATGCAATGATCCATCTATCGATGTATTGATTGAATGATCAAACAATCCAATGTGCTCGATGTGAAGTGAAAACATCGATCCACATCATCATTTTTAAGACGCGCCTTTTTGTAAAAATCCTTCTTCCCAAACATTTAACGCCAGTGCCAGACGGCGGTGGCGAGCAGCCAAGAACAAGACGATGAGGATATTGGCTTCCTTGTCAGGAAAAAAAAAATTGCAGTGTGGAAATATTTTGGACTTGGACAGATCAACAGACAGAGAGGCTTCTCACCCAGCAGGCTGCTAGCTTGTTGCTCTCGCTAGGCCACATCAGCTGATGTGTTTAACACTAGCCCCTTTTAGATAGAAAGGTGGCACATCTGCAGCAAGGTAAAGGCTGCAATGTGCCTCCTTGTCTATCTAAAAGGGAGGTGTAATATTCCTCCTTTTCCAAACAGCCTCCACTTTTCCTCCTCTGGTAGGCGTCAACATGTGACGTGACGTGAAGCAGGAAGTTGGGCGTGAAGAGAAGCAGGTCCAATTTGTCTTCAAAATAAGAGCTTTACATTGCACCCCATCGGAGTTTAGAACTGGGTTCTTAGCGGGGGGCTTTTAATTTGAAAGCAGCGACCGCTATTAGCTCGCCGCTACAACAACAAGCGGACAACCGAGACAGCTACAGAGAGCGAGGAGACGCTAGCATCTCCCGGATCTCAGCGGCTTTCCAGCTGCTCATCTTCGTGGATGAAGTGACGAACTGACTGCTGTGATCAGCTGTTTCCTGGTTTTAAAACTCCCGGCTGTGGGTGCGCAGCAGTGCACGTCATCCACACCTCCGCCCATCTCAGCATTTGCCACCACATTGCCGCCTCGGATTTACAGCAATGGAGGCACAAATAAGTGTAACGTTACCCTCCGAGGGGCAAAACTGGTGGAACAAAACAGACCACCAATTTGCCGCCTTCTGTCTAAATCGGCGGAGCGAGCCGCCAAAAGGAGGCAGATTGGTGGCTTACTGCCCAGAATAAAAACGGCTAGTAATAGGCTGAAAAAAGCATGCACGCAAGCTGAAATTCAACCACGATGTTCTGCAGGGAGATGCAGTGACTTAAACCAACGGTGAGTAAGAAAAAGTAGGAATAAAATGTTATATCACTGCACCATATAGCTTGATCTGGGTGGGCAACAACTTTGGTCTCTGAGCTATGGCTTGATACTCACTGTCTGGCAATACAGTTACATCAGCTCCTGAATCTATTTTAAATTCACAGTTCAGATTGTTTACCCGCACTGTAGTAACCCAGGCTTCATCTGTCTGATCTACTGTGACCGACCCTAAAAATGCTACATAGCCCTCCTCTTCACCTGCGATCTGGACTTCTCCCACAACTCCTGACCTACACACTCTGGCATAGTGCCCTTTCTTTTTGCATTTATTACAGGTTACTGTACCTCGCTGGCTGGGCACTGGAGTTTGCTGTGTGAGGGAGTTTTGCCACATCGGTTGCATTGTCGAGTGTCTTTGTCCACTTTAGTGTTTTTCCACTTTGTCCATTTTTCTCCTTGCTGTTTGGCAGGTCTGAAGGATTTTGCTTGAGCCTTGATGCTGTCTACGTTGCACGGGTGGCTATCACTCTTGAAATTATTCTTGAGCAAGTCTTGCTGTTTCTTAACAAGCTCACTCTGGCGAATTCTTGTGACCGCTTTTTCCAACGTCAGCTCCGGGTCCAGTTGCAGCTGTTCTGATAATCTTTTATCTCTTATTCCGACAACAAGTCTGTCTCTTATCATTTCACTGTGGAGCACCCCATAGCCACAATGCTCCGCTAGGCTATGCAAGGCTGTGATGAAATAGTCTGCAGTTTCTCCGACCTCTTGTTGTCTTTGGTTGAACTTTGCTCATTCAAAAATCACATTTCTTCTCACCACGAAATGTGCATCCAGCTTGTCTCTCAGCGTCTCGTAGTCAGCTGCCTCCTCTTCTGACAGATTCAGTGCAGTCAGAACATCCTCAGCCTCGTCACCCATCGTGTAAATCAGCGTGTTAACTTGATTTTCATCCGCCTTCAATTCTAGCCCTGAGACAATTCTGAATCTCTCAAAGCGGCGAATCCACTTCGGCCACTCTTCTGGTTTTGTAAAGTCAAACTTTGGCGGCGGGGTAGCGTGGAACTGCTCCATGTTGCTAAGCGAGAAAGGCTCTCACTGACGCCAACGGTAATTAGCTTGTTAACCTCTTACCGGCAGACAGTTGGCTGGAAAAAAAAAAAACGGACGCTCCGCGAGTTCTTCAGTCGAGTAACTTGTCTTTCTCCTTACAGTTACTCGCTGTGGACCACTTCTGACACCATGTTATATCACTGTATGTAAATAGTTAGTTTCAGACAGACTCGGACGGATGGACTCAGACGTTTGCGGCTCACTCGGATATTGTTTATTTCCCAGAATGCCCTACAGCCAGCTACCTCATTGTAAAGGAACATTACACTTGAACTCTCACTGCACATAAAATGTACATTTGTTAAACTGAGTCGAGGAAAAGTCTGCTAGCTGCTAGGCTAATTTATGTGATGTAAAATCTCAAGCTGATAATGTTGACTGACAAAAAGCAATTGCTTTGTCTCCTTGAAGAGTGTCATCTAGTTCTATTACTTTCTAGATTACACTGGGCAACTCACACAAACACAAGCAAAAAAGTGTTTTATTTTTATTTTTGTGTGAACTGTCCCTTTAAAGCAGAGCCAATAGAGAAAGAAAGGGAAGATGGGGAATACGTTGGCAGCTTCTGAAGGCATGTAAAATATTACACCTTCTGGTCAAAGCGTCCAACCTTTCCAAGACACCCTGGAGAGCGGATCTTTTGAAGCTTTCATATCACCTCCGCTATCGAACAAAAAAAAAACGCCGCCCCTCCGCCATCCATCATCCCGCCCGGTCATGAGCTGGACCTCAAACTGAGTTATTTATAGACCATCCAACTTAAGCGCTGCATGCATCTAAACCTGTATTGATCCGCAGCCAGGAGAAACACAAGCCCCTGCATTAATGATCAGCCAATGAAAAAAGGCCTATTTGTGTCTATGTGTGTGTGTGTGTGTTTTAAAGAATGCAAATGAGCACAACCACATATCGACATCCCAACAATCCCTATTTCCCCGCTGAGATGGGCCCAGTCTTGACTCGATGCCACCTCTCCTTATTAAAGTGCTGCCATCGGGCCGAGGAGCTCGTTCTCCGTGTTGGACCCTTATCAGAAGAAATGCATCATGGTTAATTAAGATTGGTGACAGGGGAACACCTTGTGGCCGAAAGACGCAGGTGGACGACACAGAGGCGGCTTTTCAGGAGCAAATGGATCAACTCACATCCGGTCATCAGCGCTCTGAATCTGCCCGTCTGCCTGTAAATTAAAGTCTGGAGTCGATGTGAGCTCCGATGGGAAACAGTGATCAATCAAAAGACTGAAAGAAGACCAAAAATCAAGCTGTATTTGTTGAACGCTGTCATTCATTTTACTTTATTTAACCAGATGTAAGTCTGAAATAATTATTAATAATCTAAGCGAACATTAAAGGGGCTCTGTGGATCTTCTGAGTCGTTAGTTCATGTTAGGGCGCTAACGTTAGCTCCTGTTGCTCTGTGTTTTTAGCATCCTTTGTTTGTTTGCCTTTATTTAGGCCCTGTACGCACATAGACACGTATTTCTAACTTAGCTTTTTTATGCGTTTTGGCTTTCCGTACACGCTTTTTCTTTTTTTTTTGCATGTCCGTTGTTGCTTTCTGTAGAACTCCACCTCGTCGTCTGTCCGCACAAATGAATCACCTTTTGCTTTCAGTTTCTCCACAGCACCTCGGGCAGTGTACCAGAGAAGGGTGTTAGGACAAAGGTAAGGAAATATCTGTTAAAACTACAACTATAACTTATAACTACAAATATATGAATAAATGGCTACTACCATTTAAGTCTACTTTACTTTAAATCATCATTGATGAAGCCTTTAACATTCTCATGTGTAGTGAGATATTTTTGTAAAACGAAGGTCCTGTGGACGGAGGGGGAAAATATTGCTCAGAAGAATATTTGTGTTAGTGTGTAAAGCCTTCGTGTAGCAAGACAAGCAAGCCTGTCTGCTCTACCTACCAGCCCAGAGACACTGCAGCTGCGACAGCCGTCGTGGTCGACGTGACCGCCGGGGCAGCTATGGCTCACGATCCGCCGCACCAGCTCGCCCAGCGTTTTACAAACCGACTGCGAGGAAAACACAAGCACAACCCATTAACGCTGGAATGAGAAAATGCGTGCTGCCAGAGAGAACATTGTAAATAAAATCGACCAGTTCTTTTATTTCATCTGTGTGCCTTCATTGTTTTGATAACTTACTTATAACCTGCGGGCTTTAATAAAGTGGTTAAATCCAAGCTTTTGTTCCTGGCCATTAAAAATAAAAATTGGACAGGTCATTAGAAACTGGGTCATTCCATGAAATCGGTGCCTTTTGTGTCCCCAAGAAATTATCAGTCATAAAATTACAGTAACAACAAACAAAGATGTAATTTGAAAATATAACATTACCATGTCTTCTCTCCTCAATAAAACATCAAATTAAAATCAGTTAAATATTATTTTAAATAATAAAAATCATTTTTAAGCTGATGAGGGTGAGGTTTTTGGCCTGTCCCTCACTGTTGTTGTTGTACGTCAGCAGGACTTTTAATTTGTAAAATGTTGGCAAAATGTTAAAATGTTCACATTTACATATTGTTTTAAGTATGATATTATTGTGAAACAGTGTTTTTGGTAAAAATATATATTAATTGTAATAAATATTTACCAATTTATCGGATGTCCCCTAATCTTATGTCAACCCTGTTACCCTAACCAAAAAACCCTATCAAAATAACGGTACATTCTAGATTTGACATGATTTACAGGAGGTTGCATCATCTCTGAACCAGGATGCTAACAGCTCAGTGACAAGTAAGTTTTGCTCATCTCTGATGTGCTATTTTTGATGTTTTTTCAAGGTTGAACCAGGGGGACAAGCATACAACGTCAACCCTGTTACCATTTTTTAACATATAAATCCAAACAATTATTTATTTCCCATAATATAATCAATATATACATGTAATTTCTTGTCATTTTAAACTGTCTTTAATTCCTGGCCACTGAAAAAATAGCAATTAAATATAATTTAAATTTTAACTTTTCAAAGTTGAAAAGGCACCGATTTCATGGAATGACCCAACTATTAATAATTATCGGTATTGACCAATTTGAAACCTCACCATTGTGGGGACGTTTCAGTGAAACCCAGGCCTACAGCTAGGTACGTTAGAAGGTTTGTTGCAGGAGGACAAACGAACACTGAATACAGACGGTTGCAGCAACAACGACGACATAAAAAATACTGGAACATTGGCATGATGGACGTTCTTGTGTGTGCAGGTGTGTGTGTGTGTGTGTGTGTGTGTGTGTGTGTGTGTTGGGGGGGACAATAAGGAGTTTGGTTCAGAAACAACCAGAGAAAATGGGAAAAGAAAAATAACACAAATAAAACAACAGATAAATTCAAATAATATAAAGGTTGAGCTTCCATGGCGGGAAGGTGAAAACAAACTTTTTTCCTTCTTTAGCAATCTTTTCTATAAAGCATCCAGGGTTTACCGGGGTTGGTAAACACGGCTGGCCTTGTAAAGTCAACCGCAAGTCTCCCAAACATCGTTTTGTCTAGACTGTAAAATATTCACTGGATTGAGTCTGAACACTATAACAAACTTTGGAAAACATTCAGATGACGTGACCAACAACACAACTAGCCATCCCTCGTCTTCTCGGAGGTGCTGCAGCCTGCTAGCACTCACTGTACAGCTGATATAAGCATCTACAGGCTGTACTTCCAGAGAGGAACGATGAAACTACGCTCAAAGTTGACTTTCCTTTCTGGTAAACTTTGGCAAATCCATCTACCACCACTTCATGAAGAAGCAGCTGTGTGACGTCACACAACAATGGCGGCACACATGGGGAGACGGGTAGGGTTTGTGTACTGTAGTTTGACCAATGACATCTCAAGGAAATTGAATCACCTCTCATCAAAGAGAGGACCTTTGGTTTTTGTCTTTGAAGACGTCTCACCTCTCATCCAAGAGGCTTCATCAGTCATCAGTTCCTGATGACTGATGAAGCCTCTTGGATGAGAGGTGAGACATCTTCAAAGACAAAAACCAAATGCCAGTTGCATTCGATTCAATTTCCTTGAGATATCTATGACCTGAATGAATGAGAATATTCACAGGTTTGACCATTGACATTTTGTTTTGTTTCAGCAGACGTCCAATATGCGAGACAACCTTATCAGTTTGGTCTCACAGCATCCAGTACTGTATGACAAACCCCACATTGTCATGGACAATATATGGATTGCCCAGCAGCTGGGACAACATGAAGATCTTTACCTGATATCTGTCAGATAGGTTGGTAGAGGACGTGGAGGAAGGACCCAGATGCACTGACGGGAAGCAGATCAAGGGATACAGGGTTCAAAAAAGGATTTAATTATCTCAAAAAGCACAAACATGAACAGGAACATCGCATGGTACGAGACGTGGATACAAATTACAATTAATGACCAGACACAGACAGAACAAAAACCAAGACTTAAATACATGATACAAATGAGGGAACAAGAAACAGGTGAGACACGAGAGGGCAGGTGCACATAATCAGAACAGAACCAGGAAGACGAGACATGAGACAAGACTACAAAATAAAACAGGAAGTGACCAGAACTAAAAACATGAAACTTGACGAGACAAACACAGGACGTGACAATATTCACTCGATTATGTTGTATGTTGGTCAAGGTGATGGGCTTTTGGGGTCCAGGGGGAACTTACTGGGCCTCATTCACAAACTATAAACCTGATCGTGACGTGTACTTATTATGGTTTCCGCTAACAGAGACAAAACTGGAACACGACACATGTACAAAGCAGCTGTTGATCACCTATTCTTAAAAAACCTGTGTATACACACTCATTTTGGTGTAAAGGTGGTAATAGAAACATGTCTCCTTCTCGGTGTCTCTTTAATCAGACTCTCAGTCGCAGACAGAGTGTGTTTCTTGCGCTCATTAACGAGAACAATCACTCTCCTCTTATTGCTGTCAGAAGCCTCTCACCTCCGATCAGCTGTTCTCTGAAGCCCATCTTTCCGGGAAAAAAAAAACAAAAAACACGGAGCAGCATCTCTCAGAGGACAACGCCGGCTAATTAGCAGCTAATTAGTTCAAACCGCTCGACTGAAAATGTTAACAGCATGTTAAACCATCACATTAGACCGCTGCTCCAAAAACAAACACAAAACCTGAGCCGAACGAGCGACAGTGAGCGTCACGAAACGGCCATCTCTCTGCTGCCTGCTCACATCCACAGCTACTTCACGCCTCCGCCCGGAGCTCCTCCACCTTCCCTCCTCTCCCGACCTGCGCCGAGGCTGGCAGAATTAATGACCAGCTAAATTTATGAGGGAAAGTTATGAATAATGTTTACGTATTAATCATTCATGGTGGCCAGCCAAGCACATAGACTACTGCTCCCCTGGATATTACCGGCTCACCTCCACAACATAAATTATCCATCAGATTTCAATCAGCCCTCTCAGCGCAGCCAGCCAAAACTATCCCGACAAAATACAGACGCCTGCAAAAGCCGGCGTCTCTGACCAGCAGGGAGCGTCCAATATTAATCTATTGATCCGTGTATCTGTGACAGCTCATGCGGTGAAGATCCAGCGCGCTCTGTCATCTTTGTTTTAGCTTGAAACAGCGTGTAGAATAGGCAGACGATACATCACTATTAAATCAGCGGCGAGTTGACAGATCTGACATTAGCGGGGTTATTAATGCTTCTTCAAATTAATACCACGTTTCCCATAAATCCCCTTTGCCTCCCCGTCATCCCCTCCCTGGTGTTTCGGGCTTTACTGGAGAGACAAACATGTTGGAGGTGATTTCTCCATCCTTCAGTTATCTGTCCTCTGTAAGCTCTCTCTTTGTTTACTCCTCCTGCTCCTCTGCACTCGGCTGCACACTGAGGGGAAACCAGCTCTCTGACCTTCACGTCCAGCCAATATGTTTCCCCAACTGCTACATATCGAGCGCAGAATCATATCTGTGATGTTTCCACAGCTGTAGATACTTAGATGGGAGACAGAGCACACTGCCCTATTTCTTTTCCGCTGATAACGTCTCTAACCAAGGTTACGTGATACCGGAACGCTGAAAACAGGATCTGTTTTCCAGCCTCCGTGTCGGTGGAAAGTCAGGCGAAGTTTTGTCGTCCACGAAACATTTCCGGAGCTTCACAGCAAAACAGCGTTGCAACTGAGGTACATGGGTACAGAAGCGTATTACATTCACTTGATAAATTTATTTTTTGGTTTGTTTTACTGAGTAATTATTTCTGTTTTTCTGAGTAATTTATTTTTTGTCTGTTTTTTGGAATATTTTTTTTCTGAAATATCGAGATACTTCGAACTCCCGCGAGAACATCCAACCTGTAACAGACTCCCGTTCTCCCGTGGACCATGTCGTGGACCTATGGTGACTCCTGCCCGCGCATACATGCCTTGACAAACTAATGATAATACCATCTATATGACTTAAAGACAGGACTATCTCCCAGTGTCTTAAACCCAGATCAAAGTAAAACTTGATTAAACTGAACAAGTCGGTCATGTTTGTAACCATGAAGTCGAGCTCTCAATGAATGAATGGATCTTCAAATGCTCCGTAAACTCAGGAAAAAAATTACTCTGAAAAACAGAAGAAAAAAAAAAATTACTCAGTAAAACAAACCAAAAAATAAATTTATCAAGTGAATGCAATATGCTTCCGTGCATGGGGACTTGTTTTAAAATGTAAAATATAATGCAGAAATAAGCCTCTAGTCTCTAGTCTTATCCCTGAGATCCTAAAACTGACGTGAAAAAACGTTACCCACCCACGTTAGACGGTGTGCATGCTAACGCTTTTAGCCTAGCAGCTAAAGAGAAGGTTTTGGCTTTAAAAGGAGAGTAAAGAACGTCTTTTCAAATCAATTTGGGTTCTCGGGGCTTCCAGGCACTTGGATTAAGACATACTTATTACATTTTAATTTTATTCCCCAACTACTTCAGTTGTCTAGGAGAATGCTGCAACGCTGTTCTGCTGTGAAGCTCCAGAAACGTTTCGAGGACTTTCCATCGGCATGATTGTGAGTAGAACATTTTTGGTGAACTTTTCCTTTTAAATTGAAAAGGTAAGTGACAGATTATTTTCACATAGGCATCATAACTTCATTTAATGTAAATGTTTTGACTTTGGGACGTGCAGGACTGAAACACTGACGGTGGTCGGACTCGCTGCAGATTCTTTTATCAGAGGAGGAAGGGGCATGTTGGCTCTGAGACGTTTGCATATGGAATCCCATTTCTGCCAAGAAAAGAAGAAAAACATGAAAAGCATTTTTAAAATATGGGTGGTTAGTCAAAATTTTAAATACCAGATAAGTATTTAACTTGTTGCGGCTAAATGTTGTTGTGTGTCAAAACAGTTTCACAAATCAGCAGTAAAACCTCATGATTCAATATTTGGTCCTATAGCATCTCGTTTTTGTTTCATAATTGTGTTTTTGCCGGTGAAAGTCCACATTTTGATACCATGACTGTTTTCCTTTCTGTCACAGCTCATGTTTGTATTTGTTCAGTCCTCTCTGACTATACAAAGTGGACAGCTGACCCTCTTTATTAACAGCTAAACACAATCATAACACAACAGGTATTCAGCATCAAGCTCTGGTGATCTATTATATCCAGTCTGGTGTCACGTTCTAACCGGTCCGTGTTGCAACGAAACATCTTTCAGTCCTTCCATTGTTACAGCTGTGGCCTCCATATATGAGCGTTGGAAAAAAAAGAAGATTCAAAGAAAGATGTTTAAAGTGTATTTTATACAACAATACTACAATGGCTACAATAGCTGATTTATAAATGATTTGCAACTGATTCAGATAAATGACACTTAAATATCTTTACATTGATTGAATGTATTTGAAACTAGTCATGCCTGCATGTGTGGTGTGACACAACCAGATAAAACAGTCATGACATCATGAGAGAAAGACAACAATATGAAGAGCAACAAACAATAACACAAATGAAATGTATTTCAGATAACTTTGACTCACCTAACAGTGAATGTTAGAATAGAATAGAAGTTGCTGTGCTAATAAATAATAAGGTGAGCTGCAACCATGCGTCAATAATCAGCTGAACAGTTACATGGACTCACAATAACCAGAAAATGACTCACACACACTTTACTCATTAGATTAAAGGATTGTGATTTGAAATCAAAATTTAATAAGTTAAGCTGGGCTGAATTTTTGGTCCAAATTGTTTTTAAAATGCATCACTGGCCCCGTCCAATCCAATAAAAGTAAATTAAAACTTGATGTGCATTATTATTTACTTTCACAAGGAACTTTCCGGGCTGAGTTTGACGCACAAAAAACAATCACGGCAAAGTAAATACACGCGAACACACTGCTGATTGTGAAATGAAAAATTTAGACAGGAAAATCACGGACTGTACAAACTGCAGACTGTAAGGCAGCTGAGTGGAGAGGTGACCTTGGACTAAGAGGCTTCAAACCCTCGAGTCAGCGTGTCTTAACCTGCTGAAGTGCCTTTGAGCAGAAACTGAATCCTTGTCAGTGTCAGTGCGTCCACCAGCAGAGGACGTTAACCTGAGCAGTGATTACCTTTTGTTTCTCACACACCATCACACCCCGACACACCAGCTCCACCTCTCCTCGCTCTCTGAATTTCATGCTGCAGTTTCCCTCCTGGCATTAAGGGCGTAGCCGCGGGGATGGATCTGAAACCAAAATAATTGGTGTAGGAGTCGGAGGAAGTCCTAGATATTCTCAGCATGTAGAAAGGTGGTGCTAGGACCTGCAGTAATGCTATCTAGCTTTATATTGATGTAGCCCTTGCTGAAATAATTGATTTATTTTGACAACAATTATTTATAGTTCATAAAAGTTCATTATGTATGGGAAAAAATTCATAAATATGGTTAAAATGCAGAACAGTTTAAAAAATGCAAAAGAAGTGATCTGTTTAAATACAAGTTATGCCATTTCATTTCATAGTGTTGGTGAGATATGAGTCATTGTGTGTTATTTAGGCTCACTGTATTATTACTAGTTGTGTGAGTTGTCAATCATTCATTTCGAGCTCGGGTACCTCCGGCCAATCACAGGGCAGTCTGTAGGTGAGGGGGCGGGACATAGCGGGACGTTGTGAGTGAGGTGAGCAGAGCGAGGAGAAGAGGGAGACGAGTTACCTTGACCGAGTCCGTGTTGGAGTGATTTGGTGGACCAGAGTTGTTATTTTAACGGCCAGTTACCTGATGTGAAGAACTTTGTGACCAACCGAGAGGTAATTATGAGCATATGAGTGTTTTGTGAAAACTGTAACGAAGCTGTACAGTATAAAACGAACTGTTTATGCTAACCGCGATTAGCCGTTAGCTTTAGCCTAGCGTTGTATGTGATTAGCTTGCTCTCTGCTCTGTATAAACCTGTTTGGCTAATTCAAGCTAAGGCTAAATCGGCCCGAAGCAGCCTGTGGACTTGGAATTTAGCTCGTGTATTTAATTTAGGAGAAGAAGACGGACGTTTTGACGGCATTAAAGAGGGAAGCAAAGTTCCTGTGAACTACGTAGGATCTGCATCCTTCCTGCTGTGTGTGTGTGAGTGCGTGTGGGTCCATCATAACCGGTATTGAACGTTTTGCTTAATTTTATTTGATGTGAGAAGAGACTGAATACTAAAACGGGTACTATTTATGTTAAATATTAACACTCTCACTATACCCAAGTGATTTATTTAATTTTCTTTTATCTATTTTGAGCGTTAAAAAAGTACAACTAAAGAGTCTTCACATTTCAAGTTTGGTTGTGTGGTGTTTTATTTATTTAAAAGCATAAACAAAGGGAATATCATAAGAGTAACCCAGGCCCCCCCTATAGGTACATGAGGCGGGTGTTACATTGATGCTTAAAGTGCATATTGCAGGTTAGACACCCCTTACACCAATGTTTAGAAAAATAATGTAGGAACAATTTTTTCTTAAAATTATATTTATACATACTGTATTGAGGCTTCTGGAGCCTTTTTTGTGATAAAATTTTACTTCCCCATTTGAAAACGCTTGACCGGAAGTGACGTAGGCAGAGGGAGACCGGTCAGTTAGACAATAGGAAAACAATGGATCCTGGTGCAGATTCTGACCCAGAGGAAACTGTAAATGTATACAGTTACACATACGACGGACCGCAGCCCTACAATTATGAGCCCGTTATGTGTCCCAGAGAGCAGGGAGAGAATTCATGGCCAGAGGAGAGAGATTGAGCAGCGGTGCCAGGACAGCTTATACGCATAGCTAACATAGGAAATACTGTGCTCACATCACAATATTTTACAGATTGCTGTCGTGTATCTGGCAATTAAAAAAACTAGTATTGGTCATCTTATACAGGACTGAGTATTAATAGCCTACTTACCAATAACAGAAACTAAAGAGCTTGTTTACGTCCTGTCTCATACTCGTTAATATCCGCCCACACTACGTGGTAGCGCTTTACTTTACCGTCCGAGAGAGAGAGAGAGAGAGACTGTCTTGACGCACATTGCGTTATATTACTGCATTACAGCAAATAGTAGTAGTAATTACGCTACTCCCAACACAGAAAACAAGACTTACAGTGCACAGTTCATGTTTACGCCGAGCTGAGTCTCCGTGACCGTGTCTCCCGCCGGCGGCAGGACCAGGCGCTGCTGCTGACAGCGGTCCTGATGAAGCGGTGGACACTGAAGGCACCGCACCGGGTGAGAGTCGCGCCTGGTTCTTGCTTCGGCATCCCATGTTGAACTGCATCAGATCACTTGGATAATAATCCTCCGGTCTAAAGTGCGCGCCACACACGACCGCGTTTTTCGTTGCTAACGCAGCGGTCAAGTCCCGTCTCTTTAGCTGCACAAAACGCACCCAGGCACGGAAGAGAGCCCCGTTTTTTCTGTTAGGAAACCGGTTGACTCGGTGTCTTGACAGGCTGGAGTTTGTGCAACCTCCACAAACGCCATAATTTACCATTTTGAAGGTAAATCAACGCAATCTAAAACTACTGAAACACACTGACTCACGAAAACACAACCGCTCTGACCTACTGCCACACTGACGGCAGCGCCTAGCTAGCATACGACTCCCTCTCGTGACGTAATATGACGCGATGTTGAAAAAAACCGTTTTTTAGCGCTTTGCTCAAAACTGTCACTTTTTTGGTTAAATTTGTGCCTTAATGTCTTGAAAAACATTTTAAATCCTCAATCATGTTTTCAAAAGGTCATTTTTAGACCAGATTACGCATGCATTTAAAAAAATATATAACCTGCAATATGCTCTTTAAGTAAAAGAAGCAGTGCCACATTTTTTCATTCAAAACTTTACTTCATTAGAATGAGCAATAAAATATACTTTCAAGTACTATAAAGGCATCAGAATGAACCGTCAGTGTTATACTTCTCTGTATACAGACAATGCTGACAAATATCAAGTTTAGATGTCATTAGCACGGCTCGAAAATGTCCCCACCTTTCCTAAAAAATATCTGGTTTTGTTGGCGTTAACACAGCTGGAAACAACACACAAGAAGCAAGATGGCGCCGGTGTGTGTGGCCTGCCGTCTGCTGCTGTCAGCTCTGTCTGAAGCACAGGGGAGATCGGGCTTTTGCAGTTGTGGCCCCCAGACTCTGGAACGAGCTGCCTCTAGATGTTAGGCTGGCCCCCACACTGCCTGTTGTCAAATCTCACCTTAAAACACATTTCTATTCCTTGGCTTTTAATTCAGTGTGAGAGTGGCCCCTGTTTGTCCCTGTGTCTGTCTTCAGTTTTATTGTACAGCACTTTGGTCAGCTGTTGTTGTTTTTAAATGTGCTTTATAAATTAATTTGGATTTGATTTGATTTGATTTGAAAAATGTCCTGTCTAAAATATCCAGTATCGTTGCCACAAACACGGCTAGAAAATGTCCTGACTTCTCATTAAAATAATCTGCTTTTGTTTGTGTTAACATGGCTGGAAAATGTCCCAACCTTTCTGCGAAGTACCCATTTTTTATGCCATTAACATGTAGCGGAAAATGTCCTGACCTTTCCTCTAAAATATCCACTTTTGTTGCCGTTGACACAGCTGGAAAATGTCCTGACTTCTTGTCATAGATATCCAGTTTTATTGCCATTAGTGTGGCTGGAAAGCGTCCCAACATCTTGATTTGTTGCCTCTAACATAGCTGGAAAATGTCCTGACACCTCATCAAAAATTGCCACAAACTCAGATACTTAAAGACTTTTAACTCGGGTACTATTCGTACGGGTGACTTTCACTTTCACCAGAGAAACATTTGAATACAATATCTTTAGGTAACCTTAAATATGACTTTTGGACACTTTTTACACGGCTGTAAGTTACTTTCCACCGCTGGTGTTTGTGCATCTGTCTGTGTGTTTGAGCTCGGCGCCCACAGCTGTCAGAGGACTTCTTTCTTTACATAAGGATATATGAAAAATAATTCATTTGCTTCATACATATATGCATGGGTTAGGAGTGTAAAGAGAGCGGCCCTGTCGCTGCCTGGCATATTGTTTCTGGATCTCCGGGCAAATATTAGTTTGTACGGAACAGACTGCGGAGAGGTGTGAACGTGGGCGAGGGGTCAAGAAAGGAAAAGAAGAATGAAAGTGAAGGAGAATTACAAAGTGAAATGTGTCCTGCTGAAAAACACCATGTTTTTCTTTGTCAGAGTGGAAATAAAACCTGCGGATGTCTCACTCGTAACGTGTGGGAGGGTGTGCCGCTCGCCAGATACACAAAGTTTCGGATTCAGTTCCTCTGCTCAGAAACGTTCCCTCTCACCCAAAAGGGTTGAGTGCTTCAGTCTGAAGCAATCTTTGGGGTAATATTTACAGTGAGAACGAGGGAATACGTGAGATACAGATTGAAACATCTGAATGTTCACCTGAGTGAGGGTCACAGATGGAGAAGTCAGAAATGGACAGGAGAGCACCGGCTGGGTGAGAAGCTCCTCGCGCTCTCTGCTCTCCCGGTCCAGCGACGCGGCGGCAGACAGCCCGCACAATAATTAGTTTCACAGGAGCGGTGTGTTTAAGGACGATAAGCGTTGCTTTGGGTGAAGAGGAGTCAGCAGATGAGCGCAGCGGCTCGTTATCTGTGGCGAGCAGAGGCAGAGGAGCACGCCGCTGTAATAACTTTGAGAGACAGAGGTGAGAGGGAAGGAGGGATGCTGCGAGTGGGGAGCGATAGGAAAACAAGTCGAGATCAGCATCTGACGCGCATATTACTGCGAATACGGCTTTTTATTTGGATCAGTACATTTGTTACGACTCTGAAGGCTGTTCGTGTTAATGACCGGCGCCCGCGTTGGCCTTTTAGAAGTCGCCGTGCTCACACATCCGGCCGCCTTCATCGCCCGCTTGAAGACACACTCACGCACACACACGAGCTGCGGAAGAAGACCAGACGATTGTCAGCGAAGGGCGGTTCTGGTGCTCACACACGTTAGCATCATCGACAGGACGCCAGCATCATTATTCACAGCGCGTCGCGGCTGCAGAGCTGCTCGCGATGCAGCGCGTGTCAGGATGCGCCTGTCAAATGAGCCTGACCACCGTGTGATGTGAGGAAGAGGAACATGAGAGGGGGAGCTGAAGTGGCTGCTGGGAAATTGGTCCGGGCTGCACGTTAAGATGATTTCTCAAAGAAGCCGTTCGACAACAATGGCAGGATGGAGACGGCTGATTGCACAGAGGTTCAGAGCTCCGCTTCCTGTTTTTAAAAAAATGAAGTCTGATTTGTTATTTGTATTGATTGATTTGTTTTCTCACCATAGTCATCTCAAATACTCTAAAATGTAAGTATATTCTATTTTTTCTCTATAAGACATAATCGCCTAACAAGTAGCATTTCAGTGAGATAACTGGATTTGTTTTTTTCAGTAATTTTCACCATTTCTTTGTACTCGTTGCAGAACAGATACACTCCTGTGGAGTTTTAGGACTGCATCAAAAAGAGTGAGGGGACCGGCCCCTTAACTGTAGACCGCCTCGCTTGGACCACGCCCGTCTCAACCCATTCAGGCCTCAGACGCCTGTAAAACCTGCGGGCGATTTCAGAAAAACCCCTAAAACCTGAAGATTTTCTGGAAATTCAACAGCTACTAAATGATTGATTTCTCAGCCTCTGTAGCAGATAGAAACAAAATTCAAAAAGTATTTGAGAGCTTACACCTGTGGCTTTCCTCACACATTGAGTTTATTTAGATAAAGTGAACACACAAATTGTCAATGTCAAAGTAAAGTGTCAGTGCAGGAACAGCGCTATTTTCAAATAAAAAACAGTGAGAAAATAAATAAAAATCAACTAGAAAAAAAGAACAAGAACAGAATGTAATGACTAACAGTCAGCCTTAGATGTGCCGGCGATAGTGCTTCCCGAAGCTCTCAATGTGAGTTGGAGTTTGTTGAACCTGGTCACGGTAATTATTAGTCTCGGTAACAAGATGTGCCCAAAGTTCCTCCGTAAAAATCTGATCACATCCCTGCAGCGGTGTGGCGTCTGCAGGCAAATCCACTTTCCCCCTGCTGTGCGATTGAAAACACTACGCTGATTACTGTGGTAGTTGTCAGTCTTCCACTCACTTTCAAACCCTTCAAACTCGTCGTCGTTATCATCGTCGTTGTCCTCAAACATTTGCCTCAACCATAACTCCCGGTCGATCGGGTCAGCGTGGTCAAAGCCCTCCTCAGTAATGATGTCAGCGAGGCTGTCTTAGTCGAAGCCGAGAAACTCCTCGAAATCGCTGCCTTCCGAAGAAAGACGTACCCGCTTTCCCGGTTTTAATGGTAGAAATGCGGCGATGCTCTCCCGGCCTGAATGGGTTAAACTCTACCTGTAAAGTTCTGCGACTGCACCTTGCTGGTTGTGTCGCTGACAGAATCTGTCCAAAATGCAAAAAGTGTCTTACAAGCCGAAGCTGATGATTACAAATCTGAAACATATTAAATATTTTTTGCATTTTCTTTTTTATCAACTACCGAGAAGAGTGGGCCGGAAATGAGCTGCCAGAGGAGATCAAGCAAGTCAGATCCTTTTTTTATATGTTTCTTTTGTTGCTTTATTTGTTTTCTGATCACATCTGATTTATTACTGTATTTATTTTAATCCTAGATACATATTTTGGTCCACTTTGATTGATGTTAGTCGCTTGTGTGTCTTTGTAAAGAACTATTGCTGATTAAAATGTTCACTGGGACACTTGGACACCTCGTCACCATGTCCCCACCACTTATATTTAGTATATAATTTAAGGTTTATAATACATTTAGAGCATTATTATATGATTACAATTTGCTTCAAATGTTCTGAAAACTAGCCTGCACCAGGAAATGTTAACCAAGAGATGAGAGATGAGCTCTGCTCTCCATCAGCAGCTGCTGCTGAGACTGACTGCTGATCTCATTTCACTGTTGATGAGCAACACTTCAGTCAGGGAAGGGAAGAGATCCTGCCGCATAAATCAGATTTTATTATACCTTTGCACTCATCTGATGTTATTTTTTTCCACCTTTAAAGTCGGGCAGATTTCCCACCTTCCGCTGAGTTTTTATTTACATCATTTCTTTTCCAGTAATCCACTTTATGAGTCGCAGAAACGTCCTGGTTCTGAGTGATTCCCATCCAAGCCTCTCCTGGATCAGAGCTACATTTTACCCTTGATTAGAGGTGAGAAGGAGCAGCTTTCTTTTTTTTCGCCGTGCAGGCCGACACCAGAGTGTTAAACTGGTTTTAAGCTGCAGCAGCAGCCTGGTGGGGAGTGGTGCGCCTGAGGAGACGATTCCAGTTTTAAAAGCTTCAGAAACAGCTTAAACAGCGTCCTGGGACTCGTGTTCTGGACAGAATAATGAAGGAAAAATGCTTTTTCTTTTTCACATATAAATATTTCACCCAGTGAGCTCAGTGAAGGACCTCCATCAGATCAGGAGAGGATATACAGACCCCCTTTTTCCTCATAACCGTGGAGATCTTACACTTTGACAGCCTAAACCTTTCCACCGTCAGATATATGTGTTTGTAAAATGGCAGCAAAAAAAAAAACAATTTACGTCTGCATCTCGCCGCACAGTTTACCTCAGGCCCTGCTATTATCTGAGCATCTCTGACTCCTCGGCTGGATAAATCTCTGAAGAAAGAAAGAAAGAAAGAAATGGCAGAAGATGACAATGCTGACAGTGAGGGTGACAAAGCCCGCCGTTTGGTCCTTTGTCACCCGGACAAGGCTGTCGAGCCGGGCTCGAGAGGGTTCGCTCTGAATCCCTTTCTTCGGAGCCAGTCACCTTGTCACAGCCATTCTTCTCACCGGCAGAAGGTAAAAGATCACGTAGCAGGTGTTAGCAGGCTGCACGCTCCTCCTCGCTGTTCACCGAGAAAACAAAGAGGGAAAACAAAGAGAGAACATCGCCTTACGATGTATGAGAGTGTCAACAACACCGTTTATTACAGTTTCAGATCGTGCAGGTATTTTCTGTCATTCCCATCTTTGCTTCCTTGTCTAAAGGTACCATGCAGTGATGGAAGTGTGTGATACATTTTTCTGATATAGGAAAGAGTGCATATACTGTATACATTCATCAGTGGCAGTCATCTGACACTGTCACATTACCAGGAAACAAGTGGGTGTTTAAGGTTTTTTTTCCTTGGGCGTCATGGCCATTATACGAGGGCACGAGTCCAACTCACTTTTTAAAATGGTAGAAAAAGTTTGAGGCACTCAAGAGGGTAAAGAGTTAAAAAGCCTGTAATTAATCGTAACTGTTGGATCATCACATCAGTAAAAACTGTGTGTTTCAGCCATGAAGGCCTTCAACAGGGCAGAACAAGACGGTCCCCTTCAGGCTCTTAAGGCCCCCACACACCGGCTCCGACGTCGGACGTCTGAAGTGTTAGGAGAGAGTCGGACGAGTCAGGGAGCTTTTCTGTTCGGTGTGTTCAGCTGCGTCTGATCCGACTGAACATGTTCAGTCGGCCGTCAGAGTTCAGGAAGCCGTCGGATACTCTGATTGGTTGTTAGCTAGCTGTTCAGTGACCATTCTGATTGGCGGTGTGCCAGCGAATCAGCGCGGCGTGTGGGAGGGGCGGCGGAAGTGACGATGGTAAACAAACCACATAAACAGAGACGGCACAGAGTTACAAACAACACTTCACCGTTCGTTATTTTGGGGATAAACCAGCGTATGTTTGGAAGCCATGGCTGTGTGGACCGAGGACTTTGAGGAGCAGCTGGCTGCCCTGGTGGAAGAGAGACCACCGTAATACGACATCACGCAAGTAATGCTGAGCTAACACTGTGTGTGCTTTGTTCTGATAAGCTACGGTCCGCACTCCGTTCTGTCATTTCCTGTTTTTATGTTTTGGGTGACTGGCACGAGACTAGCACCACCCGATGTTTAGGAGACTTACTGCATCTCGCGCAGCCGCAGGACGTATACGCTGCTGTGTAGCCGGGGCGGTGTGTTTCAATGTGACTTTTCTACCGAACGGATCCGACGGAGTGGTCAGAGAAGGAAGATGTCGGAGCCGGTGTGTGGGGGCCTTTACCTTTACAGGTTCAGTAACGGTGCGTTCCGTTGCAAGTTGGAAGTGGGAATTTGCTTGGAAAAACATGGACCCTCGCTGCCAACAGGTGTTTAAATGGAACGTCTGCGAAGCTGCAGCAGCTGGTTGAGCGTTGAGACGGGGCGAGTCGGCTCCCAACACACACTGTCAGAGACTTCTACTGAGCACACATCGACTGCATGAGAGTGAAAATCACAACTACGAATCACATTTACTGCACATTTCACTAATAAACCAGTAATTGTTCACTCAGTGTGCCGCCATACTTGTTGTGATGTCATCTGTGTTTATGTCGGTGAACTTGGTGGATGTGGATCCTGCCTGAGTTTCCGACTTGGTTCTGAGTTAAATGGATCCAAGTAGTCGTAAGTACGTTTAGCCAAAAAATATATCACGAGCCTGAGCCACAAAGCTAGGACTTAGTAACTGACCGAGCTGGGTGTGGGTGGCAGCTGTGGCTCAGGGGTAGAGCCAGTGTCTTGTTATCGGAAGGTCGCTGGTTTGATTCCCCTAGTCTGCATGTCAGAGTGTCCTTGGGCAAGAAACTGAACCCCAGAACTGCTGCTGGTCAAATGTGGAGCCAAATGCTTCCTCTGGATGAAACTGTAAAAAATAGTCCAACCGAAAGTATCAGCCCACCTGTACAAAGGCACCAGATTACATGAAAGGTCATCTTCTCTATTTAAAGATTTGTAGGGAAGAACCCCCAAACCTCGGTTAAAATCATCCCACCCACATTTTAATTGCTTCCTGTGCGCATGTGTTCATTATCAGGAAGGGGACAGTAGGAAGCAGCAGGCCATCACCTCATCAGACGACATCCAGAGGACGCTAAAATGTGATTTAAAAATCTAAATCAGTAAAACTGTTTGTGGGGTTTTGGGGTATTTCACTATTCTTTTCCAAATCAAAAGATGTTCAGTTGAAAGAGATCCAGTTAGACTGAAAGTGATCAATAAATCACCGTGTCAGTTAATTTAGCTGTTCTCTGCCTGATTTAAAGCTTCACAGTCTGAGCTGCTCGTCGGCGTGCAGAGTGCACCTAGAAGGCAGCCGCAGTCCCTGATTGGATAACAAGCTGCTGCTTGTTCAATCAGACACTAATTATGGATTTAAATTGAATAAAAGGCAGACAGCAAATTGCTTTCATGAACATAAATCTGATCTGTGCAGCAGAGCTCACACAGAAACACTGACTGAAGACATAATCATCATGATTTATATCAGAATAAGATAAAGCTCGATAAGAGAGGCCGAAGACCGGAAATAAATTACTCTCAACTGTTTTGTTGCACCGTTTGTTGGGGTTGAAATTATACTTGTAATTTCAGTTGTATGCTGCCGTTTAGCAACGTGGCTCTGAGGACGGTGATGTTGGCTAGTACACCACCTTGGTCCTGGATACTTGCTGGAATGTGAAACATCTCGTCAGTATTAGATGGAAAATGTTGGAAAAAGTTCATTCTTTTGTTGTTGGGTTGTTATTTGGATGCCTGTGCATCGTGGACAGCAGTGAAACAGTTGTTCTATCATCACTGCATCACAGATATAAAGTCCAAAATGTCTATATCTTGATGCTAACGTCTACTGCATCATTCGCATTTGGTTAGTGACCAGTGTTGGAGGTAATAGCAGAATTACCGTAATGTACTTCTGAAATGAGCCTAATGATGAAGCGCATTTTAATATCTGACCGTGCGTTACTTGCTCTGTGGACTAAAATAAAAAGACATTACATGTCATTATAGAAGGTATAGAAGGTCTGTTGTGTTTCATATGATGAAGCCTACAATTAAAAATATTTATATCTCATAATATATCAGACTGTGATCCTTTGTCTTTGTCTGTAGGGGTGTCACGATTCTCCAAATCCTCGATTCGATTACATTTTCGATTCTAAGGTCACGGTTCAATTCAATTCTCGATTTTTACATGTATTTTTTTAAAGCACAGGTTGCTATTCTATTTTAGACTAGACTTTTATGCAATATAATATCTGACCTCTGTTCACAATGAACCACACTACATTGTCAAATTTAAAACATTTATTAATAACATAATGTAACAATAACTTATATCTTCAGTCAATTTGAAACTTAAACAAAAGAATCTGCCGTCTAGTTTGTCTTTTGTAACTGCAGTCTTCTTCACAGAAGATGACATTCAAGTTCACAACAAAACAAAAAATAAAACCATGGTCCATAGTCTTCTCTGAACAAT
The DNA here is from genome assembly GCA_039737535.1 of Lagodon rhomboides. Lineage (NCBI taxonomy): Eukaryota > Metazoa > Chordata > Actinopteri > Spariformes > Sparidae > Lagodon > Lagodon rhomboides. The sequence goes on from CM077795.1 coordinate 28,385,327, forward strand.
TTAGTTGTACATAAACCACACAGATAATTGTTGTAAGAGTGGCGTAGCCCCTTTCAGGAATATGGCGGTGTGTGAGGTGTGTGTGTAAAATGCGTGAGGTGTGAGTGGGCGAGCGAGAGTGAGGGAGCGTGCGGACAGTGAATGAATGATAGAGGAAGGAGTCGCAGTAGTAGCAACAGCAATAAAGTGTACAATATAGGCTGCAGTTTGGCTGTGAATAAAGGCGACGGCTCCTCCAGATACAGCAAAGCTCCCTGGTCTTATTTCCCGACCAGCTTAACACGTGAAAGGGGGTTCACCCCGAAGGGAAACAGAAACTTCGGCCCTGGAGGAAATCATCTCCCCGGTGCTTCCCGACCACGGTCCGGGAGCCGAACAGGAATGGTGTAACACCATGCTATCGTTTGACTGGCTGTAGCTAACAGCTACTGGCTTAGCTAGTAGCTAAGTCAGAGGAGGTTGACTCGCAGCACTTCAACACCTGTGTTTTTTCTTCCTTTTGGCAAGCCGACTGGACATGACGCGGGGCGAGGCAGCATCGACGATTCTTTTTTTTAATTCGAAGTTCGAAGATTGAGACTTAATTTCGGTCAATTTCGAATTAAAATCAAGATCGTGACACCCTTATTGTAATGTAATATCGTACTTTAAAATAGTAGTATGTAATATATTGCATTTTGAAAGTAGCTTACCAAGACTGTTAGTGACACTGCACACCTGTAGTGGGTGAACATCCTGAAACACCTGGCTGTTCTGGACAGTAGTTGGAGTTAGTTGTAGGATAATTTCAGGACGTTATCTTGTTCGTCATGAAGCGAATCACACTGCACAGGAAGGACAGTCCCTGTTTGTGAGGTGGTGCGAGCCTCGGCCTTCACATTTGATGCAGGTTGACAGGATGACGGACGTCCTTCCTCTGACCTGCTTTCTGAGCAGCAGTGGCGTGTGCTGGTTGTGCATTTGGTGCCGTCATTTCAGACATCGCTTTTGTTTAAACTCTGAAGTCTGTAAAAGCTTTTTTTCCAATCCACGCCACCTTTCCCTGCATTAGTAAAACCGGCCTTTTAATGACAGTATTATAGAACATTACATCATATGTCTCAGTATTTGTCTTCAGTAGTCAGGCTGCCCTGCTCTGTTACCTGGATCAGGCTTGGAGCTGCTCACCAGCACGAAGCGGTGGGAATCTGACGGGGACGTGTTCTGCGGCGGTGCGAGGACAGAGCCTTCGCTCGTGTCCGCGTTGCTGCTGCCCGCCGTCAGCAGACAGCAGAGTGGCAGCTGATGTCATCGCTGCTGTCAGTCGTCAGCTCTGCTGTCGGCCTCGCGCCTCCACAGCCGCGTCAGGTGACTCTAAACACCGCTGCCTCTTTTTCTCCCGGTAACATCCGATCGACTCTCGGCCTCACGCTGTCAGCATCACGGCACGAGGTCACTATGAATACACTTCACTGTATTTTTGATGTTACACACCAATACTTTCAGATTATTTATCCATGAGAGCAGCCTGGCAACAGGGGCTGGTTCGCTGCTTCCACAGAGGATTATACTTTGGTTGAAATCGTTGTTTTTTAATGAAATATCCCAACAACTTATTGATGGAATCTATAAGGTTCTCTCGTGACGACTTGTTAAAACCTTTGTGGTCACCTGGTGTTTCTTCTAGTGCCATCATCAGGTTTTCACGTACTAATTAGTAAACTGAACAAATATAATAAGACGGTGAGCGTTGTTTGATCTGTGACTTCTTACAGTGAGGATGGATAAAATACAAAATATATTAAACGCCAGTGTTGCACAAAACCCAAAAGTCAAACTTTAGTAAAAGTACAGATATCATGTTAAAATCTTACTTTGGTGAAAGTGAAAGTCACGAATTTGAAAAGTACTTAAATGATCTGATTTTACAGTTACGGCCTGCTGTGCGTAACCAGACTCTCGCCAGATGCATTTCGTTCCGCCTAGCTCCACTCACATCCATCTGGGATCGCTCCCATTGAGAGGTATTTCTGCACCAGATTTTATGGTTCGAGCCAATCAGGACGGCCGGGCGGGAGTTTCATAGATGTGACGTAGCGGAGAAGCGACTGTTTTGATTCAGACAACAATGGCGGCTCGCATCGAGGAAGCAAGCGTCAACATTGATGCTGCTGTTTCATCCGTGTCGTCCAATCTACCCAATATGTTTTCATTAAAAGAACATCAGAGAACTAACCTTCTTAACCATAACTTATCTTGTCTTACATCCATCACATTTACTCACTCATCTGCTGATGCACTAATAACACTGAGTTATCAGTTATTAGTCAATCAATTTAGTTATTGTTCATTTATAAACTTGTACACCTTTCCATTTGAAACCTCCCATTTTTCTTCATAGCTCATGAGCCGGACAGTGACAGACAAATATTCATATATTTAAAGCTCCACTGTGTAGTGTTTTAAGTACTTTATTACCTCAAATCAGCGTCTTCATTCATAAATAAGTCCTCATTGGTGTAAAATGATCTCTGCCAACAATCTCACTTCTCCTCCTGAGGGAAGAATCACTTCTCTGTATTTCCATAGGACGGGCGAGCTCTACGGAGGCTTCCATGTCCTTCCGCTCTATAAAAAACGATGAACTGGTGAGAGGGACAAAAAGCTCTACGTGGTACAGATAAGGCTAAAGGCGTTTTCACTCAGAGCCAGCGTGACTGTGGAACGGAGAAGGAGCTTAGCCAGACGCGCTCGTCAGCTGCAGTTTGAAGTCTGTTTGAAATAACGTACCTCATCACCCGAAACTAAACTTGATGAAGTTGTCACCATCCATTCCTCTGCTGCTCTGCCAGTAATTTTCCACTCTCCTCCCCTCTGCTCACTCTCCCTGCCGGCCACGCCCTTCTCATCAGCCAACTCTGTTCACCTGTGCACTCAGGTGCTCCTCATCAGTATCCAGCCACTATTTAAGCTACACCAGCCCAGCACTACAGCGCCAGATTGTCTTTGTAGTATGCAGAACTTTCCAGCGCTTTTCCTCGGCTTGATTTCCCGGTTCCGACCCTGCTTGTTCCTGACCCAGCCTCTTCGTCTCTGCCCTGGTTACCTGACTGCCTTCCGTCCCCGACTCCGAACCCTGCCTGTGAGTTCCTGGTGTTATTTTGCCTGTTTCTGTTGCCACTCCGGCTTCTCCGTGGAGGATTACTCTTCGGCCTGCTTTTGCTTTGGACTTCTGGACTGGAGCTCTGTCTATAGACTTGTTAAGCACTGTGTTCCTGCCTGCTGCCTAGTGCAGTCATCTGTTGTCTGCAGTAAAATAAAGAACATTAAAGCCACAGTAAGATTGTACTGCGTTTGGGTCTTCCTGATCTGTGACAGTACAATCTGGCCAAGAATGGACCCAGCACACAATCCTACTCCTTTGAGCCGTCTCGAGAGGATTGAGGGCGTCCTCCAGCAGCACGAGGCCATAATGGCTGCTGCCACAATGGAAGCCAGGCAGACAGCGGAGGCTAATGCACAGGCGCTAACAGCATTAACTGCACAGATGCAGCAGCTAACTGCGCTGCTTACAAATCCTCCTGCTCAGGCACCGGCAGCAGCTCCACCACCAGCACTGTCTACTCAACCACTCCCTGATGTTTCTCCTGAGCCCCGGGTGGGGACCCCTGAGCGCTATGACGGCGACCCTGAAACCTGCAGCCCCTTTCTGACTAACTGTTCCTTGCTGTTCTCCCTCCAGCCTCGCACTTTTGCCTCTGAACAGGCAAAAGTCGCATTTACCATTAACCACCTCACCGGTAGAGCTCGCCTGTGGGGAACCGCGGAGTGGGAGAGTCAGTCTCCAGCCTGCTCCTCTTTTCAATTGTTTGCCGAGGAGCTGCGCAAGGTTTTCGGCCTGGCAGCCGCCAGATCTGAATCTGCACGGGGACTCATGGACATGCGGCAGGGAGATCGCACAGTGGCTGATTATTCCATTGATTTCCGCACCAAGGCCCGCCAGAGCAGGTGGAACACCGAGGCTCTGGTAGATGCTTTTCTCCATGGACTGGCAGACTATGTTAAGGATGGACTGGTCTCCCACACAGTTCCGCCGACGTTGGATGGGGTCATCGGGTTGGCTATCCAGATTGATCTGCGTTTCCAGGCACGTCGTCGGGAGGGACGCCAGGGGCCTCCTCCACGCCAGGCGAATTTCCAGACCACAGGGGGGGTCAGTCACTCCACTGTGGGGCCACCAGTGGAGTCTGAGCCGATGCAGCTGGGCCGTGCTTCCCTCACGCCAGAGGAACGCGAACGACGCAGGCAGAGAAACCTCTGTATGTACTGTGGCAAGGCTGGACATTACAGACTGACCTGTCCAGCAAAAGACCAGGCTCGCCCGTAAACGAGGAGGTACGGGTGAGCCCTACGACAACGCAGTCTCCTCTAAGGCCACGACTTCAGGCCCGCCTGCTCCTTTCCGATGGTCCTCGCACCCTGGCCATTTTAATAGACTCTGGGGCAGACGCCTGCATCATGGACGAGGGGCTGGTACAGCAGTTGGGGCTCGAGCGGGTTCCATTGTGTGACCCAGTTTCTGCGCAAGCTCTTGATGGCCACGTCCTGGGAACTGTCACACACCAGACCACCCAGGTACCCATGCTGCTGTCAGGGAACCATTATGAGTTGGCCCAGTTTCACATCCTGAATTCCCCCAGTCAGCCTCTCATTCTGGGATTTCCATGGCTACGTCAGCACAACCCCAACATTGACTGGGAACGGGGGGTCATCCGTGAGTGGGGAACCACTTGTCACCGCACCTGCCTGAAACAAGCCTCGTCTCCAACCCAGTCATCCCCTTCCAGTCCACCACCTGACATCTCCAGGGTGCCTCCTGAGTACCACAGCCTCCGCCTGGTGTTCAGTAAATCTAAAGCTTTGTCTCTACCTCCTCATCGGCCCTATGACTGCTCCATCGACCTCCAGCCTGGCACATCTCCACCCAAGGGTCGCCTGTACTCGCTGTCTGCTCCCGAGAGGAAAGCGATGGAGGTCTACATCAACGACTCCCTGGCAGCAGGCATCATCCGTCCATCTTCCTCTCCCGCGGGAGCCGGTTTCTTCTTTGTGGACAAGAAAGATAAGACTTTAAGGCCCTGCATTGATTACCGTGGCCTTAATGACATCACCATCAAGAACCGCTACCCGCTGCCACTCATCTCGTCTGCCTTCGAGTTGCTCCAGGGGGCCACCATCTTCACCAAACTTGACCTTCGCAACGCCTATCACCTGGTCCGCATCAGGGAGGGGGACGAATGGAAGACTGCGTTCAACACCCCTTCGGGGCATTACGAATACCTCGTAATGCCCTTTGGCCTCACCAACGCCCCTGCCATCTTCCAAGCTCTGGTCAATGATGTCCTTCGGGACATGCTCAACCGGTTCGTGTTCGTCTACCTAGATGACATCTTGATTTTTTCCAAGTCTCAAGAAGAGCACATCAACCACGTTCAGTCTGTGCTCCAACGTCTCCTCGAGAACTCCCTGTTCGTCAAGGCGGAGAAGTGTGAGTTCCACGCATCCACAGTCTCGTTCCTGGGGTACATTGTGGCCAAGGGCAGTCTCCAGATGGACCCGGCGAAGGTCTCGGCAGTCACCTCCTGGCCCGTTCCTGACTCCCGTAAACAGCTCCAACGCTTCCTGGGTTTTGCCAACTTCTACCGCCGCTTCATCCGAAACTACAGCTCTGTGGCCGCTCCCCTTACGGCTCTCACCAGCTCCAAGGTGCCGTTCTGTTGGAACCCAGCGGCCGAGGCCGCCTTCAGGAACCTCAAACTCAGGTTCACCACAGCGCCCATTCTCCAGCTGCCGGATTCCGACCGCCAGTTCGTGGTGGAGGTGGACGCTTCCGACGTGGGGGTGGGGGCAGTGCTCTCACAGCGGTCTGCCTCCGATCAGAAGGTACATCCCTGTGCCTTCTTCTCTCGGCGTTTGTCCACAGCCGAGAGAAACTATGACATTGGCAACAGAGAATTGCTGGCGGTAAAGTTGGCTTTGGAGGAATGGAGACATTGGTTGGAGGGCGCGAATGTACCGTTTATAGTCTGGACTGATCACAAGAATTTGGAATACATACGCACAGCCAAAAGACTGAACTCTCGCCAAGCCCGCTGGTCCCTGTTTTTCACCCGGTTCTGCTTCACCCTCTCCTATCGACCGGGGTCCCGCAACACTAAGCCGGACGCCCTGTCTCGCCAGTTCCAGAAGGAAGGGGATTCGGGGAAGGAGCCAGCCAACATTCTTCCACCCCCCTGTGTGGTGGCTACTCTTACCTGGGACATGGAAGAGAGGGTAAGAGCAGCTACAGGGGGGCAGGCTGGTCCTAGTGCCTGCCCTCCCAACCGCCTCTTTGTTCCTGAGGCCTTGAGGTCGGAGGTCCTGCAGTGGGCCCACTCCAGCAAGCTCACCTGCCATCCCGGATCCCAGCGCACTCGAGATTTCCTCTCCCAGCGGTTCTGGTGGCCCACACTGGCTAGGGATACTAGTGACTTTATTAAGGCCTGTCTCACCTGCAATCAGCACAAGGCCTCACATCAGGCGCCTGCAGGGCTCCTTCGGCCCCTCCCGGTTCCACATCGTCCCTGGTCCCACATCTCGTTGGATTTTGTCACTGGTCTTCCTCCTTCCCAGGGCCACACGGTCATCCTTACTGTAGTGGACCGATTCAGTAAGATGGCACATTTCGTGCCCCTGCCTAAGTTGCCATCGGCCAAAGAGACTGCACAGTTGGTGCTGCTACAGGTGTTCCGCCTGCATGGCCTCCCAGCCGACGTGGTGTCTGACCGCGGTCCCCAGTTTACCTCGGTCTTCTGGAGGGAGTTCTGCAGCCTGGTGGGGGCCACAGCCAGTCTCTCCTCTGGGTTCCACCCACAGACCAATGGACAGAGTGAACGGATGAACCAGGAGATGGAAACGGCTCTGCGCTGCCTGGTTTCACGGAATCCATCGTCCTGGTCCCAGCAACTTCTGTGGGTGGAGTACGCCCACAATTCACTAACCAGCTCTGCTACCGGCCTTTCCCCATTCCAGTGTGCGTATGGGTACCAGCCCCCTCTCTTTCCGGCCCTGGAAAGGGAGGTCTCCTGCCCCTCGGTTCAAGCCTTCATCCGTCGCTGTCGCAGGACCTGGGTCCAGGCACGGTCCTCCCTTCTGCGTTCGGGGAGGCGTCACGCTGCGGCAGCCAACAGACGGCGGTCCACGGCCCCGGACTACAAGGTTGGTCAGAGGGTTTGGCTCTCCACCCGGGACCTGCCTCTGCGGGTGGAGTCAAAGAAGCTGGCTCCCCGATTTGTTGGACCGTTCCCGATCCAGCAAATAATTAATCCAGCTGCAGTGAGACTCCAACTCCCACGCTCCATGCGGATCCACCCAACCTTCCACGTCTCAAGGATCAAGCCAGTCCATGAGAGTCCGTTGGCTCCGGCAGTGCCTCGTCCTCCCCCTCCCCGTCTCATTGATGGAGATCCAGCGTTTACAGTCCGACGCCTGGTTCGGGCCCGCCGTCGTGGGAGAGGTCTCCAGTACCTGGTGGACTGGGAGGGCTATGGTCCGGAGGAGAGGTCGTGGGTTCCGGCGCGGCACATTCTTGACCCAGACCTCATCGCTGATTTCCACCAACAACATCCTGATCAACCGTCCAGGACCAGACTACCTCCTAGTGACACTCATCAGACTCCCTCCACCCAACCAGCTGAGGAGGAGGAGGACATGTAACTCTCTGAAGGGGTTTTTACCCTCCTCCAGACCCCCTCCACCCACCCAACTCTGTTTGGAGTTTTCTTTTGGGACGTCAGGAGCCGTCCCTTAAGGGGGGGTTCTGTCACCATCCATTCCTCTGCTGCTCTGCCAGTAATTTTCCACTCTCCTCCCCTCTGCTCACTCTCCCTGCCGGCCACGCCCTTCTCATCAGCCAACTCTGTTCACCTGTGCACTCAGGTGCTCCTCATCAGTATCCAGCCACTATTTAAGCTACACCAGCCCAGCACTACAGCGCCAGATTGTCTTTGTAGTATGCAGAACTTTCCAGCGCTTTTCCTCGGCTTGATTTCCCGGTTCCGACCCTGCTTGTTCCTGACCCAGCCTCTTCGTCTCTGCCCTGGTTACCTGACTGCCTTCCGTCCCCGACTCCGAACCCTGCCTGTGAGTTCCTGGTGTTATTTTGCCTGTTTCTGTTGCCACTCCGGCTTCTCCGTGGAGGATTACTCTTCGGCCTGCTTTTGCTTTGGACTTCTGGACTGGAGCTCTGTCTATAGACTTGTTAAGCACTGTGTTCCTGCCTGCTGCCTAGTGCAGTCATCTGTTGTCTGCAGTAAAATAAAGAACATTAAAGCCACAGTAAGATTGTACTGCGTTTGGGTCTTCCTGATCTGTGACAGAAGTGCTGTTTGAAGACATGTTGTTGTCACAGCTTCTTGAATCTTGACACATCCCGCCTGCCGTAGTTCCAACAGGCTGCACCGCACGTTTGAAAACACGAGGTGCTAGAGAGCAGTATTCGTTTGGATGCAGAATAACATTTAACCACTAGATGGGAGAAATAATTCCACAGTGTCCTGTGTGTACTGTATACTTTGGGTTAATGAATGATCAGTATGGTAAATTACTGAGAGATGAGAAGGAAGCAAGATGTCTCGCTCATCAGCTACTTCCATCATCAGCTCCGGGAAAAAAAACACCTATTTAATTATTTTTGTCCGTCCGGGCGAGTGAGCTGCTAGATCTTCTAACCCCAACGTCAAATTTCACTTGTAATCCTTATTGTTGAGCCCGGAACGCTAACCCACCTTTACTCTTATCGATTTTCTCTTAGCGAGAAAGCAAACAGACACATTTTCCCCGAATGAATCTTTTAAACGTTTCCCTAATAAACAAAAGAACCATTAAACAACTCTTGTGCTCCTTCAGACAAGATGCAGCTTTACGTTCCAGAAGAAGGACAGACTGAAATGTTTTCTATGACATGACAGCTTTAACAGATTTAATACTTAATTTCCATTCAGTCACATGTACAGCTTACCTTTGCTTTCTCTGAGAACCACATGCAAGAACAAGGTATTGTATTGTGTTTTATGTAAAAAAAAGGCTTTATTATTGAGCCATTAGCACAGAGAGGATCATGTTTGGGAGGCCAGAGCCTGAAAAATAAACCTAATGTCTGGTTCTCTGCTCTCCTCTCGTCTCTTCCTTCCACCCCTCCTCCTCTCTGATCGCTGATAAACACTCTGACAGTAATTTTTCTGCTCACTGAAAGCTTTAGCTGTGTTTGTGCTGGAGGAAAGTCACCTTCTTCATGTTTGCGGCAGATACCATCGGCGGTGTCGGGATTGGCAAACATAATGATGGCGATGTTCGTGTTTGCTGCCAGTGTTTGTTCTCATGTATCAAGATTTTATGTGCTAATCTTTTATTTATTGAATCGTTTGATTCAAATGTTACACATGGCTCCAATTAAAACATGAATCAGTGGTTTCTAACGTACATTTTTTGCAGACACTGCTCTTGCCAGCTGTTTGGCCTGTCTCCCGAATAAACCTGCCATCTGTCAACCTTTATTAGCTCGTCTGTGAGCGTGCTCCAGTGCTGCCAAATGTCAGATTTATGAGCGGAGCCGAGGCGAACACAACCGAGGCCGCTGATGAGAGCCACCAAAAGCTGATGCAAAGGACAAGAGGAGTCACAAGGACCCACTGCCACAAACTCTTTACATTTGTCCTCCAGCTGACTGAAGGATGCTCACAGACACCTCAGGAGACGTTCAAGGTTTACTGTCTACTTCAGTCAAACCTGTACAAGTAAACACATACGTACGTCTACGGTGTACGTAAGGTTTATTGTTTCAGGTGAGCAGGACTGCCAAACAGACGACCACAGTTCACATCTGTGTTTCAGCACCTGTAAGAGGTACACCACTGGACATTTTTACGGTGACCTTGGAACTTACAACAACCAAAACTGGATATTTCTGAAGTGACCTGGGGACATTTCCAGCCGTGTTTGTGGACACCAACACCTGATAGTTTTCTCCTGAGGTTGACCATCTCCAGGCAACCAAAATCGGATGTTCTTCACGGAAAGGTTGGGCCATTTCCAGCCTTTGTTTGTGGTGACTACAACAAAATGATCTCCCAAGCATGTAATTTTATGGGTTATAGGACCCTCTTTGGCCCTCTTGTTATCCAGGTCCCCCCCTGCAGTCGGCAGCCGTGCTTAGTTCCACCATTGCCTTCGCTGCTTGCCCCATGCAGTCCGCAGGCTCCCGCGATATGAAGCGCTGTTTGAAGAACAGTAAAATGTCAAAGGGAAAGCTTTACTACAGGCCAATTCGCATTTAACACATTTAATTCAGAGAGAAATCCAGTTCCCAGGCTCTTCAGTTCACCTATCTTAATTAACAGCGGGGAGATAACAAGGAGCGAGTTGCAAATGTGGCCTCGGAGTGGTGACTCACACATAATACGCATTAGAATAATTCCCTTTTCACAAAAATGACACATTTCAGATGATTGCTTTGGCTCCGCCAACCCTTCATTAGTCCTGCCACACAAATGAAAATGCAGCTCTGCAGAGAGCCAATGAAATGTAAATTGAACGGATGGTTAACATGCACAGATATATTGAATTGCTCGTATGCGTTACTTTTATTTACCTACTTTCCTGCTCTCACACCTCTCTGGGTTCTACTTAGTTTGACTTCATGACCGGACTCGTTCTATCAGCCTCGTCCTCCCTCGTGTACCAACACCGGTTCATCCCACTTTACACCTGACCTTTTTTCAGACTAATACCTGCAGATTCAGTCTGACTGAGAACACAAAGACAAAGCTGCTACAAACCGTTTCTACAGCTTAATAAAAAAGGTACGGAAGAGAATGACGTCTCCCCAGAGGAAAGAGGCTTTTCCACTGTATTAAATACCCGCTCACTGTGAGACTCACAGAGACGTAACGCAGCAGCGTAGTGTAGCTGTCTCTCAGTTTACATGTTAAAGAGGCTGACAGTCCAACGCTTTAATGTTTCATACACTCATGTGGCTCCGTGCTCTGTCAGCGGTGAGACGCACATCGGCTGAACAGTTAGAGGTGAGAGTTCAGCTCAGGTGCTTACAGGTCAAACACAGACATCAGAATCAATGTTAGGACGAGGACAGGAAGCAGCAGGCTCCACTTTTTGCCTTTATATTTATATTATATCTTTAATCTTTAACGGTGATACCAAACCAAAAGAGAAGTCAATGAAATATACATAAAAAAATTCCTCTGACATTTTTATTTATACAGATACAATAAAGAAATACAGGAAATTAAAAGAAATGTAATGAAAATAATTAGTAAAATAAGTAATATTAACAAAATCATGATAGAATAACATTAAAGCCAGTATATTTTGAAGGTAGGCACATATTATTATTATTATTATTAATAATAATAATGATAATAATGATGATGATGATGATGATGATGATGATAATAATAATAATATACAATATCTTGCTGGATTACAACAGACCATAAACTGAGTACTGTATTAACAAAAAACTGTCAAAAAATATATGAAAAATTATAAAAAACATATTAAAAAACCTTTATAGAATCGTGTTAACTTGCAGTGGCCAAACAACAAATTCAACTAGAACGGCACTCAGTAGAGCGCATACCTCCGCCAAGGCCCAACCCTCCACTTTGTGCTCATAGATTCCAGCCACCTGAATATATAAGATCGATGCACTGTTCCCTCAGAAATTAACAAAAATGTTAAAAATCGCCAATGATAAAGAGAATAAGAAAACATTCCTCCCTTTATCTGGATCCACACCAAACGATAATGGGGTCTATTCGGGGCTAAGACACAGTCTCCATCCAAGTTTAGTGGCTATCCTTTCAGCTGTTTCTGTGTAATCCTGCTGACAAACCAACCAACAAATGGACACAGGTGAAAATCTAACTCACCCTCACGCTGCCTCTCTTTGTCACCGCCTGATTTTTGGACTTAAATATCAAAGAACCCACATCACTTGGCTGCACTGAGCTGGGCGGCGACGCAGCACAAACCACCCTGACATACAGTACGTCAGCAGGTGGATAACAGATGTTGTTCAGTGTAAGAAACACAGACAGCGAATTCAACTTCTGCAGGGAACATTTCCTGAAAGAAACTGAATATATTCAAATGTTGTGGGAGGGTGTTGGAACTCTTCTCGTCTTTGAAACGTCTGCCTGTTTTAGCAGATATCTCTGAGCGTTCAGGGTCAGATGTGACTGTGGCAGATTCTTTCAGAATCGAATCTCCTCTCTTGTGATGTTTATTGATGTTAAAAACAACGTAATACGTCGACTGACTTCCACAAAACTTTAAAGTAGTTCTCAAACTTTTCTGCATCAAGGAATACAAGTTAGACCACAGACCCCAGTTTGAAGCCCGTGGTCTTCCTTGGTCTCCCATGTGATAAGAATTTTGCTTTTAGATGTTTTATCACAGACACATATGAAACTTATGTCCAAAATGTTTATACATTATCTCATCCTGTTGCTTATGGATGGAATGACAGTGAAAACAAACCCTCAGGGATCCAACTCCAACTCCACTGCTCTAAAGAAGAGGAGGAAGACGCACTTCATCAATCCCTTTACAGAGAAATTATTTCTCTCCTCTACTGTTATTCATTTTACTTACAAAGGCCCAAAATAAAAACACATGCACAACAAAAAGAGTAAGATAACGAGATAGTGTGTGCGAATATATTGTAAAGGAAGTAGTTTCAGTTGACCCACAGCTTGTTTGTGCATTTCTGTTGGTGTACACATTAACTAACAAGATATTGAGCATTAATTAGTACATTTAAGAGGTCCTGGAAAGCAGTTTGTTTGTTTTACCCTTGCACAGAGTAGCTGTTTGCTCCTGCTTCCAGTGTTTAAGCTAATTGCCTTCAGGCTCTGTCTTCATATATATCCAGGCCGTCCTCATCAGAAAAACCACCGTATACGTCGACTGTGGAAGCAGCTTATTACGATCCATATTTACGGCTGTCGATAAGTGGCGGCCTCTAGCGGCCACTGTAAGTATTACGGGAGCAAACAATTCAAGCAAAGTAGTTTAAAGAGTGACAAAATCAGCATAAGGAGGAGGATCATTGGGTCAAACAAGCTCAGGACTTTCATTCAAGAGACGCTGTTCATATTCCGCGTGTAAGACAAAGTCAACGGTGAGTTCTTTGTTACTTACGTAACGGTAATTGTGCTGCTTTAACCTAACCCGAAGCTGAGAGCATCCTACTGCCGAAGGAGAGAGCACAGATGATGGTTTATGTATATGCATCACGTCCAGTCACATAAGTAAAGTCATTATCATCATCGTCATCATACGGGAGATACAGGGAGATAGTTCAGCATGTTAATGGTGCAAAGGTGATGATGAGCGAGCGTGTGCATGAGTCACAGTATTCATAATGCAGCAGGGCCTGAAGGCTCGCCAGAGAACAGAAAACACCGTCAGACGTCACTAACCGCGCTCAACAGCGAGCGACTCGTCCAGAAACGTATCACTCTGATACGAAGGAACGGAGGGCCACGCTAATATCCTCCGGCAACTTTCCTGTGAGCCGAGCTGTCGAGGATGACAAGCCCCTCGCCGAGCGGGCTCAGCTGTCAGCGGGGGGTCTGTCCGGACCAAACATCACGCCACAGTCAGCGAGACAGCTGCTGGTTTGATGATAGGTGGCCCTTCTGAATACCAGCAGTTTGGGGTTTTTCTGAAGACTTCCATGTGTGCTGCATAGCGTGACAGCACACACACACACATTCACAGAGAGAGAGAGAGAGATTGTGGCTGATGTGGCAGTGTTGGTGGTGAATAATCTGGAGGAGTTTGTGTAAACAGAGGAGCATCACCATGAGACCCTACACCCAGCCAGGAGTGATCTGATGCTCGTCTTCATGACCTGTGGGAAGTAAGAAAAAACCATGGAAACAGGAACAGCAGACGGCTCAACTAAGAGTGGACTGAAATACAAGCTGAACTAACGAGGGGATGAGGTGCAGGTGGAGGCGGAGAGAGGTGGAGGAACACAGGTGAGGGGAGGAAACAAGAGAGCAGGGTGGGAGCTGATACACTGGGACAAATACTGATGCAGTGCAGGTGTGGAGGGAAAAGCACTCTGGGGAGGAACACAGGTGAGCAGGAGTAAAGGCAGGAAACAGACAAAGACAGGAAGTGGAAAGTTAAATATGACACATGAAGACAAATCCTACAAAAATAAAACAGGAAATAACGCTCCTCATGAGGTATGACGTGTGTTATGATATAATGGTGTTAGGAAAGATAAAAGAAAGCTCTTTGGAGGAATTTAGATTCACTTCTCTTAAAATAAGGATTTACTTTATTAAAAAGTAACAAGAAATGATTAACGCATTACTTTTTTTTTGGTAACAACCCCAACACTGCAGGTTAAACATGATAAAGTACCCTCTACATTGACGCAATGTGTGAGGAAAAAGGTGATAATAATAGCTTCCCTACATGCTAGAAAATGAGTTTGCCTCCACCTGCTTTAAAGAGTTAAAGGGGCACTGTGTAGTTTTGGAGAAGAAATTCAGACTCAGAATTTTAATATTTAAAATATTAATAATACAAACTCAGAGATATTTTTTTTCCATAACTGAATAAACAAGCTGCTATCAGAGGAAAACCAGGTCCCCAGAACACTGTTTGAATCTAGAAAGGTGGCAGGGTCCGCCAAATATACACAAAGTAAAACTGTATGAGACTGTGTTGTCCTTTAAGGTCAGTTTGTTTGTTCAGTCATGAAAACAAAGAGAGATTGAGAGAAACTTTGTGTTTAGTGCTTATCAGCGAACATTATCGTTTTATAGTCCTGAGAAACATTATATCTGATGAGCATCACATTGTCATTGTGAGCTTGTTAGCATGCTGACGTTAACTCGTCTTTTGTTTCCGCCTTTCGATCCTTTTAATCATCTCCAGAACCTCCTGGGGGTCCTGACCTTCAGTTCAGTCTCAGGCCGAACCGGCTCCCTCCACCGTTACAGACGCCCTGACGTGACGCCTCCTTCATCACAATGCATCCTCTCTTTCTGCAGCATTTGAATTCAACAGTGAGCTTATGGCACCTTTAACATGCAGCACATAAACACATGAGTGGCAACGCTGCACTGTGACTGCACTGTCAATCCACTTCATCAGAGAAGCTCTGCAGGGCATCTAAACAGCACGCTGCCATTCATACCAATCCACTGCTAAGACTCTGCAGAAGAGCTCCAGCTAGCACAGATTTGGATTAAGCGTCTGAGACTTGACAGCTGGGGAAATAAGTGACGAGTCAGAGCGCTCGTCTTCCGTCTGTCTCGTGAAATGACATTTGTATTCCTCTGATGGATTATAAAGTCATTTATTTGAAAAATAGGTTTGTTTTGCAGTGTATGTAATTCCTTGATAATGTTTTTTTTTTTTTTTCTCAGGGATTACGGCATGCCTGAGGAAACGTATTAATATTGGAGTTAGGCAATTAGAGCGGGATGAATTATACAAACTGCAGGCAGCTCGATCCAGCGATTGCTTGACTTTGTAGAAACAAAGTGTGTGTGTGTGTGTGTGTGTGTGTGTGTGTGGTCAGAGTCAGGAGGCTGACTTTGTGCAAAAGATGATTATTGGCAATTTGAGTCACACTTCGCTGCTGTGTCTGTTTTGGGGATTGAAGATTTCATAATCAAGACTGCTCATTAAAAACATCAGGTGCAGCCGTGGACAAAAGTTGTGTACCACTGAAAAACAGCAGGTTTTTGGGCCAATGGTTAAGATTAAAGTAAGTCTCCAGAAAATTAATGTATGTCGATGTAATTTCCCCATAAGTGAACTGTGTGTTACGTTGAAAAGGCAAGCAGGTTACCATTCCATGTTTGTTGTCAGGTGGCGCCCCCTAGCAGCTGTTCTAGGTATTACATCTGTAGTAGTACAACGGCAAGCGAATATTGGGAGGGGGTCGGGACGGTTTTAATAAGAAGAGGATTTTGATTCAGGAGACTCAAGTGAGTAGAGTAACCTTACCATAGCAACGTAGTGAAGGAACGTCTCCTGCGTAACCTGGTGTGAGTTACGTAGGTAAAGTAGTTACGTTTGTACCGGACGGTAAAGCCCACTGAGACAATGTGATTGTGATTTTGGGTTATATAAATAAAACAGATTTGATTTGATTTGAGTGAATGGAACCCAAATCATGATGTTTATTTTGAAACCTGACCAGAACATAAACACAGCGTTGTGCCAAGAGAAAGATTTAAAATTGAACCTAAAGAAACGTACAGTTTTAATTTATCCGTAGTTTTACGGAAACTCACTTTGTAAACTCACCCTCTCCTCCAGCAGCCTGCCTGTGTGGGGAAGCCCTGACGAGTCGATTACCGAGTGCAGTAGATTTCTGCAGCTCAAGGATGAAAATGTCTGATTATTACTCCATTACGTCTGTTATTTTCCGTTATTCCGTAATCGACTCGTCAGGGCTTCCCCACACAGGCAGGCTGCTGGAGGAGAGGGTGAGTTGAGCTGTGTTTTTAATACAAATCCAGCAAAGCTAGCAGATGTTTGATGCTTCGTACTGTGTGCTGGGACTGTACATGTACTGTTGCTGAAGTTTGGTGCTGTTCTCACCATTAATTGTGGCTTTTTGATGGCGGTTTCTAGTTGGAGACATAAGCTGCAGTGTATTGTTATCGTGCGGTCTTTTCTGAGGTTGCTAAAACTAGCTAAGCTAGCGGTCAGCTAACTTGACCTCTCGAGGGGAGTCTTACTCAGTGTCAAGGTGTGTTAGACCATGGATTAAACTTACACCGGAATATCCCTTTAACTCCGCTTTAACATGTAAAAATATGTCACACAGCTACAGCTTCAGGGTCCACGGAGAAAGGAAAAGAAAATGATGAGCTGTAACAAACCGTTTAGAGGTTAGAGAGACAAGTACAACAGGTATTTGCACCCTCAGGCATTATTAGTCCTTGCGAGTCACTAAATGACCTTTAGTCTGATTACAGCTGTGGCTCGGCATCACAAGTGAATCAGACGAACATGCTCTTGGTATGTGAGAGGGTCCGGACTTTAATCTCTGGCGAAAGCGAACGAAATCAATCAAACCTGTGTGGAGGGAATCGATAGCCATTAAGAGGCAGAGGAAAAAGTGCATGATGCAGGAGATGAATAAAAGAAGGTAACCTGGTGTTCGTGCTGTGGTGGTGCAGAGGACTGTTTCTTTAGTATGGAGGAATCTGTAATTATTCATGTAGAGGAAAAAATATTTGTGGAAATTTGCTTTTGAATCTAAATCTTCGCCGGTATGGAGGCTGAAATGTCAGAGACAGAATGAACTGACCTTCTATCTTAAGTCGCCAACAGCTCAGCGGCCTCATGTGGGACTGCCTCCCTCATGTCCTGGATAAGCTTCTCCACTGGCAGCAGATGCCTTGGCTTAAGGAAGCAGCTGTGTCCTGCACTTTACTGTAGCTGGGCAAGCTAACCTTACGTGCATAAGCTAAACACACTGTTTACTGCTCATTTCACTTAAAACATAACTATATATATATTTTGTTTTTTACAGTGATCACTGTTATTAACAGCTGCCCTCATTTCATGTTTTAGCTCTCTATTATTTATGTAAGGGATAATGCCCGACGAGGTGTCCATTAACATAAATTAATGGACGACGCGGAGGCGTGAACGGTCCGACACGCGAAGTCCATTCATTTATGATTATGGACACCTCGAAGGGCATTATCCCGCTTATACCATGGTCACTTGCCAAAGAAAATAAATTAAGACCATTAATTTATATTTTCATGCATTTTACAATCAAAATATAAAGTTTTTCACAGGCAATAACTTAGTTTCCCTGGTAACGCCTGAGGGTTTGACTAATACCTGGAACAACCATTACCCTCCCGTAAGGTTCTTATGCAACGGAAACGTTGTTCACCTCTCCAGTAAATAGGACGGACCTTAGATACGACTTGGCAACGGGAGATATTCTAGTCCGCTCAGCGGTGAGCCAGAAAGCTAACGCTATGCTAGCGAGATTCAAAGTCGATAACATTGCGTACGGTTGACGAACAGTAAATATAATTTGACAGTATGTTTAACAACAAGACTAGCTAGCTTACCAGTCATGTCATTGTCCCCAAATCAACATCAAGATTTTCACGAACAAATGATCGGCCGTGTGTAACGTTACTGTGGCCGCAGCCTGAAGCAGAGAGCTGAACAGCCAACGGGATGTGAGATTATTCGCTTATGTGATACAAAGTATCAGTAAGTTTAGAGGGGAAGTGAACTTTCTGCAGCTTGTGTGTTACAGTCTCCATCCTGTGGTGTTCAGAGGATAAGGCTCTGAAGGACTGACGGACTGCACTCAGTGCTGGAAATAAACTGTAAACAGCGGCTTTGACTGCGTTCCCGTCGCTATGGTTACGCCAGCTAGCGCATTAATTTAGACGGTGAACAGACAATTTAACTGGAACTACTTAGTAGGTGTCCATTAACACTTTTTAACGTACACCCTCCAGCCAATCAGAATCGAGTATTCACCCTGACCATGGTATAATGTATTATGTCCACTTTTTTCACATGAAATACCTGATCAAATTCAAGTTATTGTTATTTAATGTGTGGTAAGTTGAGCTGTTTCAACAGATGTTATGATCGCCCTCAAGTTCATACAAATATATGTCAGTGTTGTATCCATCTCACAGCTTTATGCACACGACTCATTCCCCTTTCGGATGAACTTGTCCGAGACAGTGTACAATTTAATCACAAATGATTTAATATTCATAGACTTTACACTGGCTGAACTGATGCAGCCGACAGAGGAGTTTAAATCAAAACAGTTAGTCCGCGTCTTCGTCTGTGTCCTCCCATAAATCCAAACCACGCAGGGACTCGGTTGTCCCGCCTCCAGGTGTGACTGGGACTAAACTCTCTGCTCCATCCGGGGTTTCTTCAGGAAGAGGACATTCTGGAGGATCTATGTTGGGTTTACTGGCGGTGGGATCCTCCTCTGTCATCTGGAGTTTGGATCCACTTACTTTCTTCGGTGCTTTCAGTCCAGTTTTTGTCATCCCTGGTTTGGATCCAGTTACTTTCATCGGCGCTTTGGATCCAGTTTCTGTCACACCTGGTTTGGATCCAGTCGGTGTTATCGGTGCTTTGGATCCAGTCACTTTCATCGATGGTTTGGATCCAGTTGCTGCCATCGATGGTTTGGATCCAGTCGCTATCACCGGTGATTTGGACGCAGTGACTTTCATCAGTGGTTTGGATCCAGTTGCTGACGGCCGTGGTTTGGATCCAGCGGCTCCATCTTCTCGCTGGGGCGTGACGGGCAGCTGGAATTTGACAACACGGTGCTCTGGTTTACTTCTCGTCGCTGAATCTTTTGAGGTGATCTCCTCTCTGGGCGGCGGCAGCAGCACTGACAGAGGCGTCTCTCCAGGAGTAGGTGGACAAAAGTAGCCTTCGTAACAAAGGTCCTCGTTTGTCTTTCCCCTTGAATAAATTGCAACACCGGCACGGCTGTGAGGAGGCTGAGGACCAGCCGTCACAGTCAGAGTAGTCCATTCTGCTGGCATCGGAAATACCACATATTTGATTGATGAGGCAGCTGCAAAATGATGAACACAAACGCAATATTATGCAACAGATACCCTTAGAAGCTCATATAATAAGAGGAACGACTTTATTTCTGTGCAATAAACATTTTACAAAGATGACTTTCAGGCAATAAATTCAAGGAAAACCTGAGGGAAAAGGTGCTAAATACTTAACTTCAGCTTACCCTCTTTTGATTTATCTCGACTCTCTTCCATGACTGTAGAGTACAGATCTGTGAATATCCAGCAGAAAACCAGTTTTGGTGAAAAGTTATCAGCCGTTTCAATCCACTGAAGGCACAATCTGTGAAGCAAATGTAAACAGAGTGGTCATCCTAGCAGCACAGTTCAAAAGTCAACATTGGAACACAACACGATGCAGATTTTTGTATGAATGGAATGAAGCCAAACCCACAGAGAATCATCACCCGACTAATGCTGCACTGATCCTGAGGGACATTTAGCTTTGTGGTCCGAAACTTTAAAATTGCACATGACTGTCACCTCACTGATTTGAGCCACTTCAAACAGCAGCAGGCAGCTGTTTTCAGCAAAGCAACAAAAGCTAAATATAAAGATAAACACTCGGTCTTCTCCCTGCCAGCACCAAGCAGGAGAAGAGTCCAGCTGCAGACTCTGCAGACTATGTGCATTCAAAACATGCCCATTATCATAATTTGTCTGTGGGCATTGAAGTTAAGCAGCTGCAGAGTCAAAACCAAACCTCCTCCAGAAGATGCAGACTGTACGCCATGTCTGAGAAGGACAACTGATCACATCAGATCAAAAATAAACTGAACATTTTAATAAGGTAAAGAAACTGTAACCTTGTCCATGCATCAAAGCCACAACACTATGACTTATAGACAAATTTAGTCTCATCAAACAAAGCTAAGAAAACAAAAAAAGATATAATGAGGATCACTATTAATTCTGTTACCCTTACTGCTGAAACAAATGCAGCATAGTTCTGCAGAAATACCAGTATGTCTGGATCTTTTATTGTGAAAGGTGGAAAAACAACAGGAGTCAGTCTTGTGCTGCAGCTGACATGTGAGTGGATTCAAAGTTTGTCACCTTGGTTCACTGTGACAGAATGAATATTTCCATTTTCTGCGACTTTACTCTTCCACTACATTTGGGAGGCAAATACTTTTTACTCCACTGCTTTTATTTGACAACTTTAGTTACTTGCACATTGCACGCTGCATCAGTTGTGTATTTAGTCATATAAATGTCAAAATATCAGATCCTACAATGCAAATATACGTATTTTATAAACTTTTACTTGTACTTCTGATACTAGTTATCCTAAAAAAAAAATACTTTTAATATTTAAGAGCATCTAATATCAGACACTGTTACTTAAGTACTATTCAAATGGGTGACTATAAGTAATATTTAAACATAATATCTTTACTTTTACTCAAGTATAAGAGTACTTTATACAGCACTGTTGGTTCAAACTACAGAGCATTATTAATTTACTATTCTTATAGGCCCAAGTTATTCAATAGTTATGAAAATCAACTAGTTTTTGGTCTCTTCTGTAAAATAACCAGCCCACAAACCATATTTGGAAGTTCAGCTTCCTTCAGTGGTGACGACAGTAATTAAATGAGGAGTAAAAAGAACAAAAAGTCTGAAATATATCGTCTGAAATGTAGTGAAGGAGTGAAGTCAACCTACACAGAGACTTTAAAGACATTACTGATAACATTCAATCTCCCTCCTCCACTGCATTCATGTTACAGCACCACTGTAGTTCAAATCAAGTGGCTGCCAGTTTGTTGCACTAGTGTTGCTAATGCAATCTAGCTAACAATAGTGTTGCTAACGCTAGCTAACGTTACTGTTGCTAAAGCTAGCTAATGTTACTGTTGCTAACTCTAGCTTATTTTAACATTGCTAACGCTAGCTAACGTTACTGTTGCTAAAGCTAGCTAATGTTACTTTTGCTAACTCTAGCTTATTTTAACATTGCTAACGCTAGCTAACGTTACTGTTGCTTATGCTAGCTAATGTTAACGTTACTAAAGCTAGCTAATGTTACTGTTGCTAACTCTAGCTTATTTTAACATTGCTAACGCTAGCTTACGTTACTGTTGCTAATGCTAGCTAATGTTAACGTTGCTAAAGCTAGCTAATGTTACTGTTGCTAACTCTAGCTTATTTTAACATTGCTAACGCTAGCTAACGTTAACATTAGCTAGCATAAGCAACAGTAACGTTGCTAAAGCTAGCTAATGTTACTGTTGCTAACTCCAGCTTATTTTAACATTGCTAACGCTAGCTAACGTTACTGTTGCTTATGCTAGCTAATGTTAACGTTACTAAAGCTAGCTAATGTTACCGTTGCTAACTCTAGCTTATTTTAACATTGCTAATGCTAGCTAACACTCTGTACTGTAGATGTACTATTTTTAATACATGATTTGTAAAAAAGTAAGCCAAATGTTATCAACATGAAGTTGACTACACATATTAAAAGTCTCAGTTTGAGCATGTGCAACACGTCCCCATGATAAAACGACTCAATAGGTTGATTGCCAGTGACTCCTAAACGAGGTCGCAGCCTGACAATAATCATGAACATGAGTTGTAATAAGCCGCTCGCCCTGTTCAGCCTTCGTTCCGGTGAGGACGGGCCGCCGTGACGCGCCGTGATAGATCAGGCGGAGCGCTGAAGTCACACTTGCTTCGTCTGTTCTGTTTCATTAAGAATCAAGAAGACACAGTATCTTGGCTGGCAGACATTAGAGAAGCCATCATAATCACTGACACAATGAGTGCGTTTCATGCATTGCAATAACTGTAATGAAATAAAAAGCAATAAAAAGAGGGCATCCAGATAATAAAATGTCAGAGTCGTATCTCAGGCCAGTTTGTTGCACGTCTCATTACTGTTACTGGCACTCGTCGTCTCTCTTTCCATTTGCTCTGGACATATGGTCTTCTATATTTAAAAGCGGTGGACTAGAGGACTGTGGGCTACGACTTTCTTGGCAAACCGCCACCACCAACAGCCATCTATCCTGTGTGTCAGTCAGGCTCTGCTTTTACTCAATTTGCACAACCTTGGCCGGTGGATTTCGTCTGAGCTGCACAGTGCCGCCTCTCCCCAGAGCGACGATAACAACTCCAAATTCCACCTAAAGTTATATTTCATGCTAATGAATTAATGTACCCTTTTCCCATTTTCAGCCCGAAAATATGCTCCTCTCCCATGCCAGAATGAAAAATCAAATCAGTCTTGTCATTTGCAGCTGATTTGTTAAGGTCCCAGCTCGCTTTCCTTCTTGTCCCACGGCTCGGCTGATGAGACAGCACAGCTGTGTTCCTGTTAGTGATTCTGATAACACCAAATTAAATGCCGTCTGAGAGAGCCGGGCCATTAATATGAAATCACAAACGTCAAGCTGACTCAGATCAATAAATTAAACACTGTATAAATTCACCATCCACCTCCATCTCGCTGCCACGTTACGACTGAAGAGCCCTGACAGGCTTTAAAGAGGAAGAATTCAGTTGTGACGCTCAGAGAAACATCACTGCTTTGGTGTGTGAAAATTCATCACACTCGTACGTAATAACCTTACAAATCACTGCGGTTGGACTCCAATTGGCGACGCCATGCTTTGAGACACATGCATCAGGTGGATTCTGTGTTTGTGTTCTGTTAGATAAGGCTACCGAATATTTGAACTGTTTAAAAAACCAGCAAAGTGTTAGAGACAAATATGAGCAGGCCGAGAGCTTCAAAGAACACGGGAAGACAACAAGACTCTTTAAAAGTAGGCAAGGACAAAAGAGGGCCGCCATCTTACTCGGTTGAAGCAAGTTGAAGGATGAGGCGATGAACGTGGCTGCGATTCTCCACAATTTGAGAGAACTGACAACCAAGACTCGTTTACTGACACTAACGCCTCGCAATCTGGCCTGGAAATGTCTGTAACAGACCTGAAACAATGAACCGGAGCAAAGAAAAGAGGAGACGGAGTCGAGGATTAGCACAACAGAGGACACCAGCCAGCGACACGAGAGAGGCACCCAACACCGATTCATGTGATGACCTACAGCGGCGTAATAATCCGAGGGGAGAGAGAAGAACGACGTGGTTTGTGAAACAACTGATCAACTGAAGTATTTGCAATTATTAGAAGTGCATTTGTGAAAAAATAACTACATGGGAGCATCAAACTGAGCTGATTCAAAGATACAGTGTGAGGTGAAAGAGACAGGTGCATGCTGGTGCTCTGAAAACAACAGAAAGCTCGGAATCTGTCCCTGATTCAGCCACTAATCAACACAATCTGCAGACGCAGCAGCAGCAGAGATAAATTAAGGTAGTGAAAACCTAAAATCCAAACAATATACATATTTGTAGATTCACTGTGACTTCCCAGGATCTCATTAACTCTCGTCTATCATGCTTAGACACCAGAGAAAAAAGGTGATTCAGATCCAGAACTTGCCTGAGAATTATCACATTTTTAAGCTTTCTTCAGTATCAAAATAGTCCAGTGGCAGCTGTCTGCACGTTCACTGGCACACTGCAAATAGGAACTGCTAACAGCTGGTTCGGTGCATATTAATAGTGTCAATTTGAATATAAACAGAAATAAGTTTAAAAAGAAGACTCTCCAACGCCATGGCAACACTATACTTCCTCTTTGCATCCCCCAAAGCCCACATATTATGCAAAGTATTGTTCTTAAAGTTATACAGGGTTGATGGGGGGGTTGTAGTTAACAGGATTTTGTCTGAGGAGGCACCTGCAGTGTTGCACATTTTAGACCACTGCATGAAAGTAATGAGTGATTTGTGAGCTCCTTCTTCTGTCAAGGCTGGATTAGCCGCTGGGCTGCGTCATTGTAGAGAGAGCAACTCATGGCAGGCTGTACATTTCTACCAACCAGGTCGCACAGTTACCAAACTTCAAAACAATGTGATGGACATAGAGAGGGGATGATGGGTGGTAGTAGACGTGGGTGAAGGACCCAGATGCACGGATAACAGAACGTGGTTGCAGGGATTCAAAAAGTATTTAATCGTCGAGGATCAAAAAAGGCAACATGAACATGACTCATCAACTATCAAACACAAACGACTAACATCAACTACTACAAACAACGAAGCGACAAAGACAGAACAAAAACCCAGAACTTAAATACCGAGAGACAAACGAGGGAACGAGGCGCAGGTGAGACACGTGAGGACAGGTGCAGATAATCAGACAGAACAGTGACAGGAAAGAGAAGACGTGGAACACAAGAACTACAAAATAAAAGAGGAAGTGACTTAAACTAAACACAACCTGAAACAGAAACTTGATAAAATGGAGATTAGCGGGACTCTTTTCTGTTCACTTTTTGTTTCAGCAAACCACAGAAACATGCAGATTTGTACAGGTCTTACAGAACTTTTTGAAACCACTGGTTATTTTTGACGAGAGGTTGGTACATTTTCTAGCTGTGACAAAACATCTTTTCTAACCCTGATCAACTGGGTTTTTCTGCCCAAACCTAACCAGACCAGAAGAAAAGCATTGTCACAACATACAATTTGAAAATTAAACCACAATAAACTGCAACTGTTCTAGCAGAAAGACAGGTTCAACATATCCTCCGTTTGCTGAATATTATGGTCAACAAACAAAGCTGAGACTCAAACGCCGTCACAACAAAGCAGGTAAGAAACAAAAAGAGAGCTTTAATGGAGGCAAGTGAAAAGGGCTGGCGATAAAATGGGAGAAATCCAAGAGCGAAACACTGAATGAAGTACAAACACAAGGGCACAGGCAGCAAATGCAGACAAACACGACGGCATGACAGGGCCGGGGAGCAGACAAGAAACACGGGAGACTCTCGAGACTCAGAACTGACATGAGATGAAAAAAACACAAAGGCAGGAAGTGGAAAGTAAAACAAGACACATGAGGATTAATCTACCGAAACAAAAACAAAACAACTAAGCCAAAACTCAAAACCACGACAGCCTACATTTATTCTGATGAATGTGGTTTGGGGCTGAATCTGAGAGAAGTCGGCAGGAATCCCTTGAGCAAGAACGCTGGTACAAACTCCTCACTGCTGTTCGGTGGGTTATCAGCAGGATTGTATAACTGCACTCTGTCCAGGATCAACACTTTTTTATTGATTGGGCAAGAATCTGATCATACATTCCAGATGTGTGAGTCTTCAAGGAGTGTTGACATGTCGGCTGTGGGGCAGCCGCTCTGCAGGCGGACTGTACGATAACTGAGAGGAGCCATGAATAATATATTTTTCCAAATCCTGCACAAGTGTAAAGTGAATTTTAAGAAAAATACATAAGGGATAATGCCCGACGAGGTGTCCATAATCAGGAATTAATGGACGACGCGGGGGCCTTAGAACCTCCTAAGGTTGCCTCCACGAAGTCCAATAATTCCTGATTATGGACACCTCGAAGGGCATTATCCCGCTTATACCATGGTCACTTGCCAAAGAAAATAAATTAAGACCATTAATTTATATTTTCATGCGTTTTACAATCAAAATATAAAGTTTTTCACAGGCAATAACTTAGTTTCCCTGGTAACGCCTGAGGGTTTGACTAATACCTGGAACAACCATTACCCTCCCGTAAGGTTCTTATGCAACGGAAACGTTGTTCACCTCTCCAGTAAATAGGACGGACCTTAGATACGACTTGGCAACGGGAGATATTCTAGTCCGCTCAGCGGTGAGCCAGAAAGCTAACGCTATGCTAGCAAGATTCAAAGTCGATAACATTGCTTACGGTTGACGAACAGTAAATATAATTTGACAGTATGTTTAACAACAAGACTAGCTAGCTTACCAGTCATGTCACTGTCCCCAAATCAACATCAAGATGTTCACGAACAAATGATCGGCCGTGTGTAACGTTACTGTGGCCGCAGCCTGAAGCAGAGAGCTGAACAGCCAACGGGATGTGAGATTATTCGCTTATGTGACAAAAAAATAAAAGTATCAGTAAGTTTAGAAGTGAACTTTCTGCAGCTTGTGTGTTACAGTCGCCATCCTGTGGTGTTCAGAGGATAAGGCTCTGAAGGACTGACGGACTGCACTCAGTGTTGGAAATAAATTGTAAACAGAGGCTTTGACTGCGTTCCCGTCGCTATGGTTACGCCAGCTAGCACATTAATTTAGACGGTGAACAGACAATTTGACCGGAACTACTTAGTAGGTGTCCATATACCAGGGATTAATCTACACCCTACAGCCAATCAGAATCGAGTATTCCCCCAGACCATGGTATAAATCAGTAATAATGTATCTGTAAACGGCAAAAACGTTAGAGCAGAAAAACAATAAGCTCAACAAAATAAGATACAACATTCATCTGAAAAAATCTAATACTGTGCTTAAACTAGTGACTCTGTTTTGGGTGCAGCCCTCCATGCTGCATAATTCTACATTAATTTGTGTTTAATCAAATAACCACACAGTGAACCTGGAGCCAGCTAATATTGGAGCATGGACAATCTGTACACAGTGACGGGAGCAAGGGGTTAATAGAGGTGCTGCAGCTCCGTTCTGCCCTTGGCCTCCTCGCAGGTCCGTTGATCCCTGATGCTGGTGTGGCACGACAGCATCAGCACACAGCACACAGGTTTAGGCACAAAAACCACCTGGTTATGCTGAGGAAAACCTCCTGGTTTGGCTTTAAATACTCGTTTTGGTCGCCACAAACGCGGCTGTAAATGTTCCGAGGTCTCCTTAAAAACATCCAGTTCTGTCGCCACAAACATAGCTAAGGATGGCCCAACTTCACAGCTGGAGACTCCAGTAAAAAAATATCCAGTTTTGGTTGCAATAACAACACGCCAGGGATGGCATTCGCCTTACCGTGGCAAAAGCATGTCTGGAAAGGTCCTAAGATCTCCTTAAAAATACCTGGTCCTGCGCCACTAACTCAGCTAAAGATGACCCGACTTCCTGTGAAAAATATCAAATGTCCCAAGGTCTCCTTAAAAAACACCCAGTTCTGGGGCGCGGTTCGGCTCGGTTGGTGGAGCGGGCGTCCCATGTGCAGAGGCTTTGTCCTCGCTGCAGCGACGCCGGCTGGAAATTGTCCGGAGGCCTCAGTAAAATTTCCAGTAATGTCATATTCACAAACAATTTGATGCCATGGTCCCTCATCAAAAATATAAAGAAGTCTCAAGGCTTTAGAAGTGTTTGCCAAGTCAGCTAATCACTAACACAACTGTGGTATTCACTCAATTCACTCTTCATGAATGATTGATACCTTGCACCAACTATCTAACGTAGAGGATTAGCATCCGGTTACGATGGAAAATGACGCTTTTGCATTCATGTGAGGCAGTATGTCGACGAGGATGTCCCGATTCTTGGTAGGATGGAGGGGTAGGGGTGAAGTGTTTGGGCTACGTGGCCGTGCAAACGAAGGTTTTTTTCAGAGAAACAGAAA
Source organism: Lagodon rhomboides (assembly GCA_039737535.1). Classification (NCBI taxonomy): domain Eukaryota; kingdom Metazoa; phylum Chordata; class Actinopteri; order Spariformes; family Sparidae; genus Lagodon; species Lagodon rhomboides. Next base: position 28,413,448 of record CM077795.1, read on the forward strand.
ACTGCCGTGATCCTGATCCTGCATCTGAAAACATTCAATACTTGTCAACCTCACGATGCAGCTATCCACGAGTTTTCCTGGGAAGGTCACTGGGGGAAATGATTATGGACGATACTTGCAGCGCTTGTTGGGACCTGGTCGCAGTCTCAAGGCTTTAGAAGTGTTTGCCAAGTCAACTAATCACTAACAAAACTGTGGTATTCACTCAATTCACTCTTCATGAATGATTGATACCTTGCACCAACTGTCTAAGGTAGAGGATTAGCATCCGGTTACGATGGAAAATGACGCTTTTGGTTAAGTGACAGGATGCGTCATGAGAAAATAAATAAAAAAACAATTAAATAAAACTATGAATGTGAATCTTCTGCTGTAGATGGAAGGTCAGCGAGTCATGCAGCAGATCGTTTGGAGGATTTTATCGGCTCAGGTGGCCTCAGCTGCAGAGATCAGAGGTGCTATTTGGCTGCTGACTGGGCCACAGGGCGTCTGAAGGCATCTCACTTGCATTCCTGTTAGTCTGTATTTCAGACTTGCCATAATAACATGAGTGTGTTCTTGTGTGTGTGTGTGTGTGTGTGTGTGTGTGTTGTGCAAATCCGTCAGCGTGATCTTCTTTTTTCTCCCTCAGCCAGAGCCAATCGATTCTCCACAGGCTGGTGGGCCGGGAACCACTGCTTTCTGTCAGAGCCGTGAATGAGCTGGTGGGTGGACGGATTACTCCATTGTAGCGCGGAGCACGCAGCCAGAGATTTCACATTATATTAAATTAAAACCTGTAATTAGGAAAACAATGGCCTGAAAATTGTGCAACCCTGTTTTATTTTAATGATTGATTTGATTCTGAGTGTGGAGACGGAGTCATGCTATTCCAGCAGGGCTCACACGGTGCTGTTGTAACGCAGCAGGCATTGATCACCGAAGGAGACCTCGGAAATTTATTCACACGGGTAATTCGGTGTAAAGCTCAGCCCTGCTGCATTCTGAGTTTAATAATTAAGTAAAGGTGCTGCGGAGCTGAGGAAGAGTCGGGCTTCTGGTAGAAAATAAATCATATTCAGAAACAACCCTGGAGAGAAGCAGGTATGATTCCACTGAAGTCAAGAAGTTCTTCAATTCCTTCATTACTGAATGTACTCAGTTCAGTATTTAGTCATAGAGTGCCAGACCATTACAGGAGCCGAGTCGGGGCACTTTTCAAAGATAAGGTGTAGACCATACTCTTACCCAACAATTCCCAACATGAGAAAGCGACAGTGGTGAGGAAAAACGTCCTTTGAACAGGCAGAAACCTGGAGCAGAACCAGGCCCAGTCGCCAGAGTAAAATGTTGTCATTTACCAGATATTTTTGATGCAACGTCGGGACATTTTCCAGCCATGTCTTGGTTTTGGAAGACCAACATTCACTCTGTTTCGGTCTCCACCAACTCCTGAGGCTGCTAAATGTGCTGCTAACTGTATCCGTCTACCATCTATTAGCTCGCAGGTATGTGTGTGTGTGATTGTTTAGGTGTGCCTGTGATTTCCCTGTGACGACATGTCAAAATATCTGCTGAGACAATGGGTCAAAAGATGACCTGGTGGAGGATTGAGAAAAGGTGGCCGACACATGTGGTAGAGAGCTGAATGTGGGACTGGGTGAGGTGAGCTGGTGGGTGTTGCAGTCAGGGAAACAGGAGCCCCTTTTAGATAGAAAAGGTGGCACATGTGCAGCAAGGTAAAGGCTGCAATGTGCCTCCTTGTCTATCTAAAAGGGAGGTGTAATATTCCTCCTTTTCCAAACAGCCTCCACTTTTCCTCCTCTGGTAGGCGTCAACATGTGACGTGACGTGAAGCAGGAAGTTGGGCGTGAAGAGAAGCAGGGCAGTTTCTGCTTTTCTCCCAAAATCCTCCTCCCGTTTAACATTGGGGCTTATGGGGCAGTTGCTGGAGTTTGTGTCGGTTAGACGCAGATAATTCAAAAACCGTACATCCTCCCGATAAAGTGGACACGTTGGCAGACAGAAGACAAGTGTGGCTACGTTCTTGGAAAATATCACTATTGTAGTGTGAAATCTGTGGCTAGGATCGTCATCTAAAGAAACATTTTCGGAGAGTTTTTTTCAGGCTCCCCCACTCTGCCAGTTGGTGCTGCGCGAACATTCCGCAATACACACTCATTGAAAATCCTGAATTTTTCTGAATTTTTTCGAAATCACTCACGATCAATTAAGGGTCACCGTTCAAAAACTAAGCATCATAGAAAGAAAGTTCAAATACAACTCAAATAGATAAGACTTGTGCCTACATTTTAAAGTTTGAATGGTGTCTCTAGGTCAAAGTCTGCCAGAGCAGGAGATGTTTGAAAAACGTTGATGATTTTGCGACTTTTTGACCCCGTCCCATTCATTCCTTATGGGACATTTTTCGCAGTTTGTCTTCAAAATAAGAGCTTTACATTGCACCCCATCGGAGTTTAGAACTGGGTTCTTAGCGGGGGGCTTTTAATTTGAAAGTAGCGACCGCTATTAGCTCGCCGCTACAACAACAAGCGGACAACCAAGACAGCTACAGAGAGCGAGGAGACGCTAGCATCTCCCGGATCTCAGCGGCTTTCCAGCTGCTCATCTTCGTGGATGAAGTGACGAACTGACTGCTGTGATCAGCTGTTTCCTGGTTTTAAAACTCCCGGCTGTGGGTGCGCAGCAGTGCACGTCATCCACACCTCCGCCCATCTCAGCATTTGCCACCACATTGCCGCCTCAGATTTACAGCAATGGAGGCGCAAATAAGTGTAACGTTACCCTCCGAGGGGCAAAACTGGTGGAACAAAACAGACCACCAGTTTGCCGCCTTCTGTCTAAATCCACGGAGCGAGCAACCAAAAAGGTGGCAAATTGGTGGCTTACTGCCCAGAATAAAAACGGCTAGGGATGAAACTGCAGGCTCCGGAATGGAAGAAAGAATAAGATTCCGGCAAATTGATGAAAAGAAAGATGATGCAGATGATACTGAGAACTGTAAGGCTGCATCCACATTTGACCTCAGTCGTTACTGTGGATGTGACCCTCTAATCATATAATAAGTCGAGTGTGTTTCTGAATGCAGATTTAAGGTTGTGGACTGCTGCTCAGGTCAGAGATCACACATACACACACACACACACACACACACACTAACAACGCTCCAGCTTTCATTCCTTCGAATCTTATTTACACAGTTCAGACAGCATCCTCTGAGCTGAACCGGCGGCTAAAATTGGAAACTTCACTCAACCAGGGAGAAATGTCTATTTGAAAATGCGAACGTCTCATTGCGATCAGTAATCTGCTGTACTATACGCTTCCCTCCGCAGCTCCGAAAGCCCCTTGATCTTTCAGTCTCTTAGTGCGAGTCCACTTCCGCTTGTTCACTTCTCCCTCGGTGAATTCTGAAAAGAAAGAAGAGTAATTCTCTCAGTCAATAACAAGAATGCCTGCAAGCATTTGCAAGAATTTGACTCGTGGCTTTCAGCAAGCATCACAGGGTTTGACTGATACAAATGAAAATGCCTATTTTGCTGCTCTGAACTGATGATTTTTATAATAAGTGATATAAGTGATAATCCGACAGCTCCTGAAGATGAAGAGCAAAGTAGAAATTAGTAATTAGGCTTCATTTGCCCACAAACATCAGAGCAAATCAAACTTGCCCTTGTTTACTTAGCTGTGCAATTCTGATACAGTCGACCTCACCTGACAGCAAGAAGTGTAATTTTTCTGTTAAAATCGTCACACACATTAATGCAGCAGTAATAATCAAAAACATCATATAAAACAGTAAAACACTCATGACAGTAACTACAAGAAATTAAACTTCTCCCAAAACCCGAATTGCCAGAATAACTGCTCGCTGAGTAGGTTTTTGAAAAATCATCAATTAGTTCAAACTTAACTTGGAAATGGTTAGGAAAACGTCATTGTTCCGCTTGAAATACCTGTTTTGGTCGCCACAAACATGGTTCGAAATGTCCTGAGGTCTCCTTAAAAGCACCCAGCTCTGTCAGCACAAATGCGGCTGGAGATGGCACAACTTCACGGAAAAAATATCTGGGTCATTCCATGAAATCGGTGCCATTTGTGTCCCCAAGAAATTATCAGTCATAAAATTACAGTAACAACAAACAAAGATGTAATTTGAAAATATAACATTACCATGTCTTTTCTCCTCAATAAAACATCAAATTAAAATCAATTAAATATTATTTTAAATAATAAAAATGATTTTTAAGCTGATGAGGGTGAGGTTTTTGGCCTGTACCTCACTGTTGTTGTTGTACGTCAGCAGGACTTTTAATTTGTAAAATGTTGGCAAAATGTTAAAATGTTCACATTTACATATTGTTTTAAGTATAATCTTATTGTGAAATAGTGTTTTTGGTAAAAATATATATTAATTGTAATAAATATTTACCAATTTATCTGTGTCCCCTAATTTTATGTCAACCCTGTTACCCTAACCAAAAAACCCTACCAAAATAACGGTACATTCTAGATTTGACATGATTTACAGGAGGTTGCATCATCTCTGAACCAGGATGCTAACAGCTCAGTGACAAGTAAGTTTTGCTCATCTCTGATGTGCTATTTTTGATGTTTTTTCAAGGTTGAACCAGGGGGGACAAGCATACAACGTCAACCCTGTTACCATGTTTTAACATATAAATCCAAACAATTATTTATTTCTCATAATATAATCAATATGTACATGTAATTTCCTTTCAAAGTACATAGCATGTGCTTTAGCTAACATTTGTTTTAGCTAGCAATGGGCAAATTAGCTTGAAATGGTCAACCCTGTTACTGTCAGCCCTGTTACCTTTCCAGTAACAGGACTTGACTAAAACAGTGATAAAATATGAAATTCCATAGCTGAGATGGCACAATATAATTTCTTGTCATTTCAAACTGTCTTTAATTCCTTTCATGGAATGACCCATCTGGTTTTGGTCGCCACAAACACATCTGGAGACGTCCCCATGCCTACTTGAAAACACCCGCTTTTGTCGCTACAAACACGGCTGGAGATGGCCCAACTTCCAATGAAAAATATCCAGTTTTGGTTGCGACAAACACGTCTGGAAATCGTCCCGAGTTCTCCTTAAAAATATCCAGAAGTTTCACACTTACAATTGCCAAAAATGCAGATTCCAACTGTGGTTGCCAGTTTGGCGGGCTCGTCGTCCGTAACCCCAGCACTACCCCCTCCACATCACAGTGTGATAGTCTGGTAATAGACAACACTGACTGCTCACATTACATCCTGGTGGCTGGGCGCTCTTACACCATTGTACCCTGAATGGTACAAATAGCTACAGTTATTGCTAATTAGGCTACATAGTCCATGCAATTATCAGATAATTCTCCCACTAAAACTGTCAATATTATCTTCTATCAGGACATTTATGGCTCTGAAAAACAACCCTGCAGTTTCATCGGTGACACGCCATGGCAGCACTGGCACTTTAATAACCCCACTTTCCAACCCCGCTTTCAGATGTGAGCAAAATGATTACATGGTCATCGCTGATATAAATTAATAAGGACTGCCTTCCCTTCTTGCCAGGAGCTCTCCTCTTTATCTGCTCCCTCTTTGTCCTTCACTCTTCATATTTCTTCATCTCTCCTCTGCTTGTTCTCCCCGTCTCCATTTCTCTCTGTAACCTTGTGAGTTTGCTTTAATATTCATGGTGATTGAACCTGAGGGGAATTCAGCGTGTCTCTCTAATTTATGTGAGATGGGCTTCATTATTCACCCCATGATTTAATATGCATTATAGGATTGGTGAGTGAACATATGAGAGGAGAAGTCTTAGAAACCTGCTCTCAGGATCGCTGTGCTGTACGGAGTTCAGCCTCTGAAGAGCTGACTGATAGTCTTGCCCCCAGGCAGATGACTCTGTACTCCTCTTTTGTCATCTCTGCCCCTCGTGCTGTCTCTCTCGCTTTCCTCTCCCCTTTTATTTATTTTTTTCACCCATGCAAGCAGCGTGGCTCTATGAATGACAATGCCCAGACTGAAATATCCAACCTCTTGGACTGATTGCCATGAAATTATGCACAGACATTCGTGGTTCCAAAATGTTTCCTGATGATTTTGCCAACTTTTTCTTATTCTGAGCCCCCTGAGACACATGGGGCCTTTAACAAAGCGTCATTTTCCATCATAACAGGATGCTAATCCTCTACCTTAGACAGTTGGTGCAAGGTATCAATCATTCATGAAGAGTGAATTGAGTGAATACCACAGTTTTGTAAAGGCCCCCACACACCGGGTCCGACGTCTTCCTTATCCGACTTCCTTCTCCGACCACTCCGTCGGATCCGTTCGGTAGAAAAGTCACATTGAAACACACCGCCCCGGCTACACAGCAGCGTATACGTTCTGCTCCTGCGCGAGATGCAGTAAGTCTCCTAAACATCGGGTGGCGCTAGTCTCGTGCCAGTCACCCAAAACATGAAAACAGGAAATGACGGAACGGAGTGCGGACCGTAGCTTATCAGAACAAAGCACACACAGTGTTAGCTCAGCATTACTTGCGTGATGTCGTATTACGGTGGTCTCTCTTCCACCAGGGCAGCCAGCTGCTCCTCAAAGTCCTCGGTCCACACAGCCATGGCTTCCAAACATACGCTGGTTTATCCCCAAAATAACGAACGGTGAAGTGTTGTTTGTAACTCTGTGCCGTCTCTGTTTATGTGGTTTGTTTACCATCGTCACTTCCGCCGCCCCTCCCACACGCCGCGCTGATTCGCTGGCACACCGCCAATCAGAATGGTCACTGAACAGCTCGCTAACAACCAATCAGAGTATCCGACGGCGTCCTAACTCAGACGTCCGACTTCGCATGTTCAGTCGGATCAGACGCCGTCCTCGCGCTTCCACGCGGCTCCGACAACACTGAAAACACCGAACAGAGCAGCTCCCGAACTCGTCCGACTCTCTCCTAACGCTTCAGACGTCCAACGTCGGACCCGGTGTGTGGGGACCTTAGTGATTAGTTGACTTGGCAAACACATCTAAAGCCTTGAGACTGCGACCAGGTCCCAACAAGCGCTGCAAGTATCATCCATAATCATTTCCCCCAGTGACCTTCCCAGGAAAACTCGTGGATAGCTGCATCGTGAGGTTGACAAGTATTGAATGTTTTCAGATGCAGGATCAGGATCACGGCAGTTTTCTGTTTCTCTGAAAAAAACCTTCGTTTGCACGGCCACGTAGCCAAACACTTCACCCCTACCCCTCCATCCTACCAAGAATCGGGACATCCTCGTCGACATACTGCCTCACATGAATGCACAAAACACAAAGAAAGTTTAACAAGTGCACTGTATGAAAAGAATTAGATTGTATCACCGGTTTTCAGTAGCTATGATCATAAAAGAGACTCCATTTGCTCTTTGCAGATAATACTGGCTGAAATTTTCTATTTAACAAAATGCCAGAATCGATATAATATTTCAGCAAAGCCATTCATCACACCAACCTTCACATCATCTTTGAATACACAGCCTGTCTCTGTGGGTCCTTCCTTACCTTGCCTCGCCATAAGGTCTACACTCGTGCACACTCTCCACTCTGACACATTTCCTCTGTGTTATCTTTTCCTTTTCACCTCCCTATGCTAAGAAGGGCATTTGTATTCAGAGTCAGGTTGGCGGGGTGCGCTTATCTTTTCAGAGGGCCTTTGAAAAGGCTCTGATTCTGCATGAAAAAGAGATTCCAAAGGCAACCTCTGTGACATCTCATGACACGTTAACAGACAGGGTTCAGAGCTGGGGCTAACTAGACAGCTATTGGCAGCAAATCTACGGTTGTGACGGCAGACAGAGTCTTTGGTGCGGCATCAAACAAAGTACGTTATTCCTCAGTGAATACAGGAAGGATGTAGGCTACACGAGGCCTTTCAAATGTGTCAGAACAGACTAGTGCTCTTACACTGTGACAATGTCAGAGACAGATGTGAACTGTGTAAGGTAGTAGAAGAGGACGGTTCACTGATGAAATGGTTGAGGGTACTGGGGAGGAGGTAAGTTAAAGAAATACACAGACTTAAGACTGGCACAGGTTCAGCCAAGATGTGATTGTTCCTCCAGAATTGTAACTTCTGAGTTAAAAATTCCTACAACTTAAACGTAAAATGAACTATTAAAGGGATATTCCGGTGTAAGTTTAATCCATGGTCTAACACATCTTGACACCGAGTAAGACTCCCCCTCGAGAGGTCAAGTTAGCTGACCGCTAGCTTAGCTAGTTTTAGCAACCTCAGAAAAGACCGCACGCTGCTTATGTCTCCAACTAGAAACCGCCATCAAAAAGCCACAATTAATGGTGAGAACAGCACCAAACTTCAGCAACAGTACATGTACAGTCCCAGCACACAGTACGAAGCATCAAACATCTGCTAGCTTTGCTGGATTTGTATTAAAAACACAGCACAACTCACCCTCTCCTCCAGCAGCCTGCCTGTGTGGGGAAGCCCTGACGAGTCGATTACCGAGTGCAGTAGATTTCTGCAGCTCAAGGATGAAAATGTCTGATTATTACTCCATGGAATGCTCAGTTCTTATTATCGAGAGCTGACAGGGAAAAGAACGGAAGTAATGGAGTAATAATCAGACATTTTCATCCTTGAGCTGATGAAATCTACTGCACTCGGTAATCGGCTTTAATGATTCATAATTTCACATTTTTCACCACTTGTCATAATTGCATGGAAACTTGGAGTTTGCAGATTGCAACCAACTAAATACCCCTCGCCTCACCCTCCCCTTTGGCTAAAAATGCAAAAGAAATGCCAGTTTGAGGTTTGTCTGTTCTGAGCAACTGTAGAAACATGGCGGAGCATGTTAGAGGAGGAGGACATGCCCACGTTGTAGATATAAAGGGCTCATTCTAAAGTAACGAAAACAAGATTCTTGGTTTTTGGTGATTATAAACTAATAAAAACGTAATCAGGAAGTTTACATTCAATCTCTGCAAATACTCAATTTTATTCCCCTAAATCCTACAAACTTGACCTTGAAATCAAGATATAAATAATAGATAGACACCAAATTGGTAAATACAAGTACATTATAGTGTCTTGTAAAAGTGTGAAATGGTATTTCTTTATTAGTAAAATAATCAAGTGAGTAAATAAGATCTTGCCAGTAATGTGCAGTTTTATTAAACTAACTACATTAATCTAATAACTCCCACCGTAAAGGGTGTTCTTAACTGATGAAACAGTGTCACACTCAAGCTCGGACATCCGATTACTGTCTTTCACGTGTTTATTTTTGCATAAGCATTCCTGTCTCACACATGCTGAGCTAACTAGCACCTGTACAGTAACCGTGCCGTTCGCCAGGTAATCAACTGAAATGACACAAAATGAAAACAAAACCACAATATTAATGACACGGACATATTATCTACAGTATAATCCGCATACATGAACATATTTATAGCATTCAACATCTCTTAACTCACCAGCTCAGCTTCACCAGTCAAAACAATGTCATTGATATAAAAGAAGATCCGGCAGGTTAATACATCCGCCCCAAATAACCTACAGGGGGGATTGCTACCACAAGAAATTACAAAAATGTGGGATAACTTCACAAGTAAAATCATGTTGTTTGAAATGAAACTAAAAGAGTGTTCAATTAAATCACGTTTGCTGTCTCTTTGATGGGAAGGTACGCTGATTTCTTGCAACAATATAAAGCGATAACGTGCTGTGTATAGTGTAGTATGTGGTACTAACAGTGTGCAGGTAGTAACAGGACACAGCTCAGTGTTTGCGCTCATAAAACACCAATAAGTGTCACTGAATTAAATGCATATAACTGTGTGTGATCATGGTACCTGAAACTGTATACATCTCTGTGTGGTGTGTCTGCTGGCAGCAGTGTTATATGTGGACAGGCTGCAGGGCCCTGGCACGTCTCTTCTTGCATGCTCTCCTGGATAATGTTTTCTCAGAGATGTGAGAGCTGTCGGGGCTTCGCTGCTTACTGGGGCATATATCATCTCTGAGCAGCCCTCTCTGCTTCTTTTCTTCTTCTCGGCTCTTTTCTGCTCGCACCCAATCATTCCTTCAGTTAGTCTATTAACGTGTGCGCTCTGCTTTCCCCTCTATATTTTCTTCATAATTATCCCCCAAGGGAAATTACTTTCAGGCAGGAAACGGAATTAGGCTTACACAGATAAACTGATAAAGGTTTTTTTTTATATATATATATATATATATATATATATATATATATATATATATATATATATATATAACTGACGGTTTATTAATTGGTTAATGGTTTTTGTGTGTGATTGGATACAGTTTGATTATTGTACAACCGATCAGGACTTCAGTGGTTCTCCGTGTTACGCTCTTCACATGTTTCCTGGTGCCAGATGTCACCACACACACACTAAACACAGGTTTTCTCATTAATTCAATTATGTTGGGTGTGGTACACATTCACACCAATCAGAGTTTTGCAATGATTAAGAATGAGAACATCATCTTCCTATATAGCTATGTTCAGCCTCTGACTAAATTCAGAACCCATCAGAGACTCCTTTCCTGTCCTTTTCGGTAAAACTTCTTTTTCATGTTGTCTTTGAGCGTAATCACAGACATTTTCAACTTGCACAGACATGTCGAATTGCATCTCTCTGTTGACTTTGTATGCAAATCTATCTGAAAACACAGTAAGTCAACTTAAAGATGTATAGAGGATGAATTCCAACATGTCAGCCTAATAATGGTTTGATGTACATGTTGTGTGATGTTGATATAAAGCAGCACAGATGGCTTTTTCGTGCACAACCATGAACATGGTGAAGTAACGAGGTAACAACATTGGTGCAGTTGATACCTGGTACCTCCTATCCGAAGCCAAATAACATCACACCATTAGATCTGCCATATCCAACAATTTAAATGAAACAATTTGTTGGTTTTAACTGAACTACAGAACATTAATGTGGCCAACTTTCCATCCAAATGTAGTCTGAATATATCAGAATTTCCAAATTGGCAAAGGAAAATGCAACATACAGCATTTTTTTGTGATATTTCAAATTAAAAAAAAAAAGTTTGTCACTTAAGGTTTGTGGATTGAAAATGCGCACAAAAACAGATGGATGGAAACCCACCTGTTAGATCATTTTCTGATCTGAAACCACTGTTGGTAAGTTTTGGTTCATTTAGGCACAAAAACAACTTGGTTAGGGTTTAAATAACTCCTCGGTGAAGGCTATGGGAAGAATCATAGTCATGGTTAAAAGAAACCAGTGTTGACCTTTGGTAGAAAAGGAGAAGAACACCGCAAACCACCGTGTTAGTTCCACGTTTTTTGACCAATCCAACCAACCGTTACTTTGTAAGGCAGCTGGATTACAGTTGTTTACAACACACAACAGTTGTTTACAATATCTGAGTCCTACAACGAACTACTGGCAGCCATCGGTGTGGTTATGTAGTTGTGAGAGTCCGGCAAAAGAAGTGACTGTTCATTTGAAAACAAAGATGGCAGCTGCTAAGTATGTTAGCTTAGCTGCTATAGCGTCAGTTACATGTATATCAGAACTGGAGAGTATATTTGATTGAAAGAAAATCGCACTGAAAGGACATTTTCGCTCTTCTCTCAACTGACTTGGTGCCGCTGGTGGTGGCACACTCCTACTGTTGATCTGATTGGTTGAAGTTTTCCCTTGATAGACGTTGGTATACAGATGGTTCGTCCAATCACCTACCAGTATATTTTCAAAGTGCCTACAATTTTCAAAATATTTACCGAGGGCAACTTGGCACGTCCCAGGTGTAAAAAACCATCTGGCAGGCCAGGTTGAACTGATCCAGCCTCTTCTGTCTGCACACTTTGTGGCACTACAGCACTGTCGACAATTTCCTTTGCTCTGAAGTAGTACGCCAAGTAGTTTGCTCCCAAAAGTACACCCTAGCAGACCATAACATATGTCAGTTTGGGGAATTTGGGCCGATGACTGATGCTGTGCTCATTTCGAGAGACCAAAATATCGTGTAGCATCATCCAGACATGAGTCTCAGACGCTGGGACAGATTGGAACAAAACAAAATAAGTGATGTGATGCTACATGATGTGTCCAAGAATAGGTTAATCGCAGTAAATTAGACATTTTGAAGGAATAACAGGATTTTCAGCTTCCTTATACCATAATAAGCATCAAATGATTCTTTAGATTCTTTCAACATTTTCATCCGCCATGAAGAAAACCAATGATAAAAACTTGGGACTTTTCTTAAATATAAGCATCTGCTTTTGGCTGCTGGCATCTCCGGTCCAGAAATATCAGCACTGCTGGTGTTTTCTCTGTGTTGCGCCCTCCAACAGAGCTTGTCAACAAAAAATCCAGTACCAGAAGGGAAAGCTGGGCACTTAATCAGATAAAAAGTGTGAAACTGGTGCCAGGAAAGGAGAGGAGATGCCATACACCCCTGTCTCCACTGCAAACACATTAATCACTGTCAGCATCTTCTTTAAAATGTCAGACTGGGGATGGGAGACAGTGATATCAAACCCTCAAAGACATGCTGTTATGAAAACAAATTTTGTACTTCAAACTAATTTATTTTCTGATGAAATTATGCATAGTCACTTATTAAAAAGACAAACGTCTGTTTTGTGTCTGTGAGGATACGAGAATGTTTCCCTCTGGAGCAAAGGTTGCATTTCCACTGAAACATATAAAAGCAATCTTTTCTTCTCTCCAGCTTTGCATAACCAGTAATTTGCACAACAAAGAATACAATTTATTATTTCTCTAAAGAAACATTCAGGCCCTTACAGGGTGTAGGAACAGAGAAAACATCATCTGCGGAACATAAAAAAGAAGTAGCTGTACATTTCTTTCTAAAGAAATCAAAGAAAACTCATCTGAAAGGAGGCGACAGCTCGTTTTATAGGTGGGTGTTCTTTGGCCATGGAAAAGTGGCTGTGCTCGAAGGACAAGTCACTCATGTGACCCTGACGACATGACAACACATCAGCTCAGAGGAACCTGTGTGGAAAGGTTAAAAGAAAATGGAAACAGCACATGTTCTCTAACTTTCAGACCAGATGCCACTTTTATTTTCTCCTGCTGTAAAGCCCTACATAGGACCCCGGTACATCTCGACAAAAAGCAATATTTGGAAGAAAAGGGCAGCACTGGCAGCACTTGCCAATGGGAGTGGGTGGGTGGTGTGTCGATTATATTTGAAGGGGGGACCTATGGTGATCTAAGAGAAGAGTTTGGGTATATTTTGCTGAAAAATATAAACTGAACGTATTGAAGCTGCATTTTGTCAAAACCATGCTAACGTTTAGCTTCCGCTCCATGTTCCGCCATTTGTTTGGTGTTTTTTTTAGCAAAATGCACAAATGTTGGCCAGTTAACGGTCATATTGATAAGATTTGTATGTAGACAAATCACTATCTAAAAATAACACATCTACAGAACTTGTAGAAAGGTGCAGAATAAATGTATCTCTTTTCCTAAAAAACGATATTGTGAATCAACAATTCAATTGTTTTGTTTATCTCTGTGCAAGAATTCTGACACTTGGTTCCAGCTTCTAACAAGGTTTGTCAGACGATAGTATCGACCGTTGGTATCACGTGTTATCTGTGTTTCATCAGCATGTTGGTAGTTGCCAGGTTGTGGAAAAATAAGGCTTCATTTCATACAGCTGGCACCCAGCATACTGTCCCGCCCTAACGTTAGCTTGCTAACGTCTGACTTTTTTATTTAAAGTGGAAATAGACATCTTTTTTAATTTCCCCATGTCCTAGTGTTTCCCTGTGGTATTACTGTTGGCGCCACTGTCACAAACGCAGCGTCGGCAACATTTCTACTGCTAGCAGCCGGCTACTGCTCGAAACAGAAAACAACCATAAGAATCCCGGTTTGACCTGGAAACTCAAAGGTTAAACAGCTGGTTGTAGTAATAAGTAGGTAGGTTTTGTCTTGAGTACCGTCGATAAGGGGAAACACATTTCTGCGAGGAAAAAAGATTTGGACTCAGGTCAGTTCGTCCATCATTGACCAGGGAAAACAATGCCTCCTTTGACTTGCAGGATGGCACACTCCCTCCCTTTGTGCTGTAATGCGACCTTCATTTTTGCTGGAAAAAATCGAGGCCTGTGGGCAGGCTGAATAGCTTAATGAGAGCGAGGATTGTAGGGAACTAATCAATACAGGATGGTAAGTAGAAGCAAAAAAGTCGTCTTTTGCTAGTTTAAACAGGCTCACCGTGGACTTTTTAATCAAAGAACCAGACAGGCCTATTCTCTCAAGCATATCTTTTTCACTAATGATTCAGACAGGAGAGTTTCACCTCCAAGCCATAAAAGTGCTCCAACTGTGAGTCATTTAAACATCATCTATGGAGAAATTGAACAGGATCTTTACTTCCTGATCTCATCATCCGAACCTTAGTATTCTCTACTTTTAATTCTGGTCTTCTAGTCTCAAAACTACCAACAAAGACATTACAAACCAGCAACCACCTCGAGCTTAGAAAGCTTTTCTTCTAGGTTCTTTACCACAGAAAGCTCAGGCACCTCCATCATGTTTAGCTACAGGAACAAGAATCACATTTGTTCTCGCTGCACTCCTCTTAACACGCTTGGCATTACTGGGAGCTTAAGTGCAGCCTGGAGACAATCAAAAGCTAATTTCTTCTGACTCAACTCCCTTAGAACTTCACATGCTGAACACCTACCTCTTTTCCTGTGTTACCAGTAGATTGAAATTTGTTGTCTGATTAAGAAGGGCAGGATGTGTTTGCAGTTTCATCAGTCAGAGGGGAGGAGAGCTTGCGCTTCCTGGACATGATGTCAGGAAGCTGACAACTCCTCTGTGTAGCTGAGTTATTGCTTTGAGCGCTCTAGTGCAGGTGCAGCATTTTTGGACTGCAGCAAACGGCTGCAGGAGTGAGCATGATCAGAATACCACGCGGGCGATGAAGCATCTCGTCAGTGTCATTTCTGTATTTGGTCACTATGAGCCCTGTCAGATAGTCGGGTGATCCTAGTAATTTTACTATATTGTGAAAAACAACATTTATGTCCTGGGTTTGTGTATTTCACATCCTTTCTATGAGTCATAAGAGACCTTTAGTCCATCTTCTTTAGTTACACTTGAAAGCATCAAATAATTTTGCAGCAAGTTAACTGATGCATTTAAAGTCTGTTCAGGAGCTCTTTGATTTGCTGTGTCAAGTTCAGCTTTTTTGTCGATGGTATGAAAACGTATACTTGATAAACTGTGTGAACTTGTTCCATGAGAGCCAAGCTATCAAGCGTGCTAACTAACCATTGCTTGCAAACTTGTCCCATTACAGCCAAACTCACAGGCTTCTCACTAACATCAAGCTTGTTGGCTTATTGTCAACTTGCACCATGACAGCAAAGTCCAACAGAACTTGTCCAATGACCGCCAAGCTAACAAGCTTGCTAACAGCTAAGAGCCAAAGGAACTTGTCCCAAGGAAAGCAAACAAGCTTGCTAACAGAAGCGCGTGAATGTCCCCCATGTAAGCCAGACTTACAAACTTGCTCACTAACAATTTGTGAACTTGTCCAATGACCGCCAAGCTAACAAGATTGCTAACAGATGTGGACTTGCCCCAAACCAAGCTAATAAGCTTGCTAGCAGTTGCTTGTGAACTAGTCCCATTACATCCACTGACAGTGAACTTCTCCAATTACAGCCAAGCTAACATGTTACGTAGTAAGCTAACTGATCAGTTAGCAAACAGCCAGGTCAAAGGGTATTTTATTGCTTTTGCAGTTGTCCTATGACAGCAAAGCTAACACATTTGCTAATTGCTGTGCCAGGCCAAGCTAAGAAGCTTGCTTACAGTTGCTTGTGAACTTAAGTATAACAGCCAAGCTTACGAGCATGCTAACTGGGAACTTCTCCAATTAGCCTCACTATAACAATCTTGCTATGTAGTTAGCTAACTAACAGTTAGCCAACAGCTAGTTCAGAAAGTCATTTTTCCCTCCTTTATTGAATAAATTATGTACAAAATGGCTGGAGGAGTCAGCAGCACAGTACAGAGAAAATAGAAAGAAGCATGGAAAGACTGACTATCATTAGCCCATTCATGCCATGCTAGCATGTTGGAATCCTTGAGCTACAACCTAGCCTACTCCGAAAAGATGGGGTTGAATTTCATTATGTGTGGTAAGGATTTTTGATCAACAGTCCATCCATCATTACCTTTTACCACAGAGTCAAAACAGTTTTGTGCCCCCTTGCTCCTTTAAGCTAAGCTAACCACTCTTTAATTAACAAGACATGACATTGGTATTCTTCTTGTTTCACTCCCAGAAAGGCCAGTAATCAAATTTTTAAAAATTTGTTTAAGGCTAAACTGTTCATTTAGCATTAAATTAATGTGATCTGGAGGCTGCTGCTTGTTCATAAAAGTAATCAGTACTTTTTCTGGGACTGGGGGTGACATGGATGTGTTTTTTTTTTTAACTTGCGCGCGCAAGATAGTAAGTTGCACTCGTGAGATAGTAAGTCGCACAAGGTAGTAAGAAAGATGCACTGGAGCTCTGGCTCGAATGATTGAATGAAGTGAACATTGTGGTGTTAACTCAACAATGATGGGACGCTGGAATCATGAACAAGTGCCGTTTACAGCAACTTATATTGTATTGTAACATAGTTCTCAGTAGCAGCGTCGTATCGTACATAGTAGTCGCCATCTTGTTGCACTCTGACCTACGTACAGCGTGTTAACCATAGACATAATACGTAGACGCCTCATAGACTGACGCTGCCTACTGGAGCTGACGTATCAGCAAGGCCGCCATCTTGGATGAGTCTCCAATGCGCCCCCCTGTAATTATTTCTACTGAGGAATCACACAATAATCATCATAACTCCCCGAATTTTTACCGGATTTTCACACAGTTTGGTTTGTTACAAATGGCAGAGATTTAGCTATGCAGTCTTACTTGTGAAAGGTAATCCCACTCGATCTGGTAACAATACTGCGCCGGTTATTGCAACCGTAAACTGCACAAAATATGGGCATAGTTGCTCACTCTCCGTTGACTCTGGTGCTAGCTTAGAGTGAGGAGACCAAACCAATATGGCGGCGACGCTGGATTACATTCTAGCACCTCATGAGGCGTCTACGTATATTATGTCTATAGTGTTAACTACGACCTGCCTTATACAGTGCCACCTTGTGGAAGAAGTAGCAATAGTATATCTGTTGTGTATATAATAACAAATCACAACAAACGTGTTTAGTGTCACTGTGAAAGCCGAGAGAATGTGGTCTGTGTGAGAATGTCGTGGAAAACCGAAGGTATTTTAGTAAATGTAGGTTTTCTGTCACAACCTTCACATGGATATGATACTATATGCACCTGCATCCATTGTTAATTGTTTGTCCTGTTTGCCAGTAGTCACTGCTGCAACGTTATTTCATAAATTAATTATAACCAAACTACCTTGACAGCTCCTCCATCATCATGGCTAGCATAATAGCTAATAAAACCTACACCTGGACACTCATCGTGGATCATCAAAACACCTGTTACATGTACCACTTACTGTTACACAGTAATAATAATAATAACAATAATACACTTTATTAACTTTTATTAATTAATTAAAATTATGAGACAGTCTTGATCCATGATAATAGGCCTGCACTTAACCGACTGCGATTGTTTAATTGCGTCAAAAGGCGCATGAATTACTATCTTGCGCGTTCAAGTTAAAAAAAAACACATCCATGTCACCTCCAGGGCTCCGTACAAAGGTGTAACCTTGTGTAAAAACTGATATGCAAATTTGTTTTTTGAACAATCTGTCACGCACACACACACCATCATCGACTGCTTTTATTTCACTTTATGCAGTCCTACCTTTAACTGTCTGTATCCTTGGCTCTGTGCTCGATTAAAGCTCATTCTCTGTCCTGAATGCTAATGTGTGCCAACCAGCCAGCTGCTCCCTGTTTTATTTAAAGCCCTTTTGTCAAGGTCCAAATTAAAATCTAGTGCATGAATTACATTTTCCAGTGTGGAAAAGTGTCTGCTGAGGTTGCCCCAGGAGGGTCTGATAAGATTCTGATTTTGAAATTTTAGAGTTAGCTTCATGCAGTCCTTATTGTCCCTCGGCCTCAAATCTCAGTATTGTGATGTCCCTCATTTTCACGCCTTATACCTTAAGTCTTTTATTCTAATGTTGGATTTCATGGGGGGGGGGGTTGTCCATCAAATGTTTCGAACTAAACAAACCTAGGAGTCTACAGCCGTTTTAGTAGCTCTCTGAGGCTGTAATCAGGGATAGTGATGCTTTCAGCAAAATGCTTACTGACATGATACCAATGACGATTGCGGCATGCTGATAATGTTAAGCAGGTATAATGTTTACCATGTTCGCAATCTTAGATTAGCATGTTAGCATCCGAACGTTATTGGCTGAAGCTGATGAATGTGAATAATTTTTGCTCATAAATCAAAGTGGTCTATTGGACAAACTGGAATTTGATGATGATGCAAGAGGAAAGTCAAGACAATTGCCATACAATTCATCCTGAAGGAAAGTCTGCACAAAATTCCTGTCTTCAAAATCCCTTTTGCTACAGGAAACAACAACGACTTCTGAGCTAGCAACATACATGCTGAAAATGTTACCCTAACATTAGCCTGACAAGCCACTAGCCTAGCAGTATAAACCAAAACAAGCTAGCAGCTTTTACCTTTTCTTTTGTGGGGATATAGCATTTTAACATCGGGGCTCAACTCCCTGTGTACAAAAGAAGGTCCCCAGACATTATATTGCAGTCTTCTTTTATATACTGACATGACATGCATCACCAAACATTAACATGGCCAACAAGTGTTAAAAAAGGTGAAAATAACATTTTGGCCACACTGACGGACTTCCTTAATGGTGTGATGTCACAACTGTACAGTCACTGCATTTGTCCATGCCCTCAGTCCAAGACAAATTTCCCTACAGGGACAATAGAATATATCGTATTTGTATTTGTAGTATGGCTATGGTTGCAAAAACACCAACAGAGTAGATCAGGAAACATAGTGGGTGGGCCCTGCTCAGGCCTATGAGAGCTGACCAATCAAAGCAGACTGTGCTTTTGCAGTGGGGCCTTAAAGGGACAGGCATTTACACAAGAGCATTCAGACAGAGGGTGAATAAAGGTGCGGCGGCAACTGACACTTTGAGAAGAAAATTATGTTTCATGACTGTTAGTATTTACAGTATTAATGGGGTATCTCAAGGAAATTGAATCGAATGCAACTGGATTTGGTTTTTGTCTTGAAGACGTTTCACCTCTCATCCGAGAGGTTTCATCAGTTCCTGCTCCCTTGACTAGGCTGGGACTAGTCCAACTAGCCGGTGTGGAGGTCCAGCTATTTAACTTCTATTAGAGATGGTTACCATCTCTAAACAGAGGAGGGGGTCTGCGACATCACCTATCTCCAATTTACAATGCTGCCCTTTCATGTCTTCCCAGGAGATTCAACAACTTAGCCTCTAAGAACAACGGCTGTGCACAAAGGGCCTCATGTGACTCCAACGACTGTCGTTACAACACAATAGAGCACTAACGAAGTCGAAACCAACTTTCCACCATCCCCAACGACCATACTAACGACTGTCGTTGGCAATAATGGAGCACATACGACCCATAGACATCAGTGGCCTTGTGACCGCCTCCTGAGAGGTTAAATAGCTGGACCTCCACACCGGCTAGTTGGACTAGTCCCAGCCTAGTCAGCGAGCAGGAACTGATGAAGCCTCTCGGATGAGAGGTGAAACGTCTTCAAGACAAAAACCAAATCCAGTTGCATTCGATTCAATTTCCTTGAGATAACTATGACCTGGATGAATGAGAATATTCACAAGCTATTAATGGGGTAATAATGCAAAAAATTTTCCATAACTGAATAAACACACTGTTCAGAGGTAAATAAGGTCCCACGTCAGTCCACTGGAAGGGCAGGGACTTCGCCCCTCCATAGGTGTGGTTCAATAGACTATCATGGCTAAAAACTATTCAGTTGATTGGACCAGCCCTTCCTGTGACACTGTAACCTTTCCCCTCCACCAGCTCATCCTCCCGTTGTAGTCAGAAGCAGCCTGTCCACCTGTGTGGATGTTTCAACACAGCGTCTGGCAGGTGAAGAAGCCACAGCAGCGACTACAGTCATGACATTGTTAGCTCCGCTGACTCAGCCATTGCTTCTCTCCTGCTTTGATGAAAGCCGTGCTTGCCGGGCGGTGGGATTACAGTATTTCATGTGATGCCTCAGCATTAAAGCCCTCTGTACCTGGTTGTGGCTCTACTGATAGTGCGCTTCTTCTGCAGCTTCCAGGCGACTCTTAATGTGTTTTCTTAGGAGCATGAAGGCGACTTCACCATGTCCCAAGAGACAAGGCTGTTTCACCCAAATGTACTGACAAAGGATTATCTGTGGGTGCTGTTGGGACATGATGCCCCTTCATGCACCTCCACATGAGTCTCCTGATGATGCTCCCAAAATGCTCAAAGAGTGCTCATTAATAGTTTCCATAGCCGCCTCATTAAGGAGGATATATGCTTGTGTATCTTGCCTCCAGCATAGGAGTTGATGTATAGTTCAGCAGCAGATTCCACCCACTGAGAGCACCATCACAACACAAAATGAATATGTATTTGACAACTTTCCTCCGGCTCTGTCTGTTTGTGTATTTCTTCACTCGCTCGAGTCGCCCCGCTTGTCCGAATGCACCGATTTGATTGACTGAGGCATGTGAGGTGATTTACAATGCATGCAATTGGTGTTTTTGTTTGCTGTCATAGTCTGGAAAAGCTGCACCAGCTGAAATAGAAATGCGTCATCAAAGTTTAATAATGCTTAATATTTGATCAATTACAGGTCCAGGTCTGGATGGAGTGCAGTCTAGGTCCAGAACATCGATTTATAGAAGAACTAAATACCAAATGCAAAGATGGAGCCCATTCAAATTTGATTTTAAATCACTTTTCTCATCTTATTGGACCTTTTAGAACTATAAAACCTCCATGCATCAAACATTCATATTAGAAAGAGTCATACCTTGTTTGCAGTTCTTGGTGTCCTTTCAACAGTTTTACAGAGGTCTCTTTTTTAATGGTGGTCTATGGGGAAAGTGCTTTTTGTTCTAACAAGAGTCTCACTTTGCGGCTGTAGCTCAGGAGGTCGAGCGGGTCGTCCAGTACGTGAAGGTTGCTTGTCGGTTCCCGGAAGTATCCTTGGGCAAGATACCGAACTCCAAATTGTTCCTGATGAGCAGATGTCACCTTGCCTGACAGCCTCTGCCATCAGTGTATAAATGACTGTGGAAAATGCAGTAGAAAGTAGGCCTGCACGATTCATCGTATTTTCATCGTCGTCGCGATGTGAACGTGTGCGATAAACCCATCGCAAAAGCTGGTCTGAAGTGCAATAAGTTTTGTTTACATCCGCCATGCTTTCACACTCAGCGTGCTGACATTTGGCCAATCAGATGCGGCCCTGAACACATGGGCCATGCATGCACACCGTTTAGCCAATCAGATGACGCCCAGCTCTGCTCACGTTCCTGCGTGAGAATTAGCAGCCAGAGTAAACAGGATGTCGGAGGCAGGAGAGCAGAGCGGTGAAACTGCCGACGAAACGCTTGTGGCAAAAAGAAATAGCAGCTCCGCGGTTTGGAGATACTTTGGACTCATGCCAGAAGACAATTTACAGACTCAGGTACTGTGCAGGACCTGCAGAACAGTTGTAGCAACGTGCAGAGGTAACACCACCAACCTCCGTCACCACCTGCTGCACCACCATAAAGAGCTGCACGAGCAATTTAAGGCCAGTCAGTCTCGAGCGCAAACGTCGAGCAGCAGTCAAGTAACGCGACCATCACTGCAGCAACAGTAACATGTGTAAATTAATGTTAGAAGGGTTTTGTTCAATAAAAGCAGGCTCAAAAATATTTTTTCTATTTTTTTATTTAATTGTCATCAGCTATTAAGTGTTTAAGAGTACCTCAAAGCAGGGAATCTATTAATGCAGAAAAATCTGAAAGACACAGGAACTGTATGCAAACTTAAATATTTTCTTATTTATCGCAAGTCATATCGTCATCGCAATATTGAAGGGTGTCATCGCACATCGCACATTTTGCTCATATCGTGCAGGCCTAGTAGAAAGTCCATTCACTATATTTATACATCTCCGAGCCCTACTTGAGAATATGTGATGCTAATTCGCACGGGACTAACCTGTGTTGTTTTACAGATGACCTCTGCAGTGTTTATGAATCACATCCAGTCCACAGCTAACAGTATTCTCATGAAAACACATATAGGATACGCTAGCTGTCCCCGAATCACTGTCATGGCTGCTGACCAAAGGTTGCTGACTCATGAAGCAGAAAAACAAAACGCAGAGGCAATCCCTTTTTTCTTTTTTTTGTTTTGGAGCCTTGACTGTTTTCATTTCCTTCTCTCCCTCAGATGATTATTCAAACATTTACAGCTGCTCTGTTTTCACACATTAGTTCTGCCGTGTCGTTTGAACGTACGCAGACTCTCTTCCTGGATCGCTGCGGCGCCTCGCCACGGACGTGAGAATTACCCTCACGGTGCCGCTCGGGCGGATAACGCAACACAAATACAATCAGCCGCTGCCAATGAGCAAAAATTAGCATTCGCACATGCTAATTACTAATTATGATAAGGAGTGAAAAATTAACGGAGAGTGATGAGGAAGTGGGTCGTAACAATGATGACATTTTGATGGCGATAACGAGAGCGATCCATTGATCCCTGATGGCAATACTGATGAAGAAAGCGATGCTACTAGAAATGACTGGATTATTATAATGCCAATATGCAGCTCTATCCAGCATATTAGCTCATCCTCCACTCTGATGAGCATGTATGAGTGCAGTGGTGGGATTATGCAAATGGCAAATTGAAGAAGCTGGCGGTTTCCCTGGCAGTCGACTTCAAAGCTTCCAGGACTGGAGATGGAATTAGTGCTCTGCCTAATCCCACTGGAGGAGGGCGGGAGGGGGAGCTGCACTTTATTAATGCACCAGCAAGTTTAATCAGAGACAGCGCTGGGTGGAAAAAAAAAAAGGTATAAAATGGTGACAGAATGAGAAAAAGGGGAGAAGTAAAGGAGGTGAAGAAGAGTGGGAGGGCGAGGAGAATAAGAGCCGCCGAGTGGTGGAGAGAAAAGTGTTTGTGAATGAGGAGGGGAGAAGCAGCGAAACACGACCACGATCAAAGAGAATTTTTATGGCAGAGCAGGAACTCTGAGATTTCCCACACAGATCCCCCCGCTGCCAAACCACCACACCTGATACTCCGAACAGCCGGAGCAAGACGTCAGGACGACAGCGAAGCTTTAACCCTGAAGACCTCGCGGCGCCCTGCAGCGCCCCATCTCTATTTCACTGTAGCACCCAGGAGCGCCTGCCATTTTGAAAAGCGCTCCCACTCGTGGCGTGCGGTTAGGAGGTTGACCGGTGAGCTGGTGTAACTGAGGAGGAGCCAACAACGCCACACTGGGAATTTCACCCAAAGAATAGAGATTTACCTCAGACTATTCAAAGGCACAGAGGTTCGTAATACTACGAGGCGAGAGACATGGTTCCATTATTCCATTCTTTATGTTAAACACAATACCAATAAAAGGCCAGGAAACACAATATCGACTATTAAAGGGATATTCCGGTGTAAGTTTAATCCATGGTCTAACACACCGTGACACTGAGTAAGACCCCCCCCCCGCGAGAAATCAAGTTTGCTGACCGCTAGCTTAGCTAGTTGTAGCAACTTCAACTTTCTTCATTGGAACGCTCAGTTCTTATTATCGAGAGCTGACAGGGAAAATAACAGAAGTAATGGAGTAATAATCAGACATTTCATCCTTGAGCTGCAGAAATCTACTGCACTCGGTAATCGACTCGTCAGGGCTTCCCCACACAGGCAGGCTGCTGGAGGAGAGGGTGAGTTGAGCCGTGTTTTTAATACAAATCCAGCAAAGCTAGCAGATGTTTGATGCTTCGTACTGTGTGCTGGGACTGTACATGTGCTGTTGCTGAAGTTTGCTGCTGTTCTCACCATTAATTGTGGCTTTTTGATGGCGGTTTCTAGTTGGAGACATAAGCTGCAGTGTGTTGTTATCGTGCGGTCTTTTCTGAGGTTGCTAAAACTAGCTAAGCTAGCGGTCAGCTAACTTGACCTCTCGAGGGGGAGTCTTACTCGGTGTCAAGGTGTGTTAGACCATGGATTAAATTTCCACCGGAATATCGGAGGGGGGCAAAGGAAAAGGCCAAAACTGAAACACACACACAGGATCACACCAGGGGTCGACAACACAGCACACAGGAAGGGGACACCACCACCTTAGGCTCTCAGCTTCCAAGACAGAAAAGGAACAAAAGACAATTAGTGGGACATCTTTATACAAAACAGAACAATATTGCTCTGAATAGTTGCTGCAGAACTAAATGTTAATTGGTAACTGTAACAGAGGACCGGGCCTCCTGCCCGTGGTAAATGACAAAACACTTAAAGTTGAATTAACAGCAAAACAATGAGAGAAATAAGATGCAGTAAACAAAACAAACACAAAACCAGATTAATGGTGGGGGGCTACGCAGCCAGGAAGGGATAAATGAGAAATTAACAAAACAAACAAAATGAGATAAAGGAAAGAAGCAGAATAAACTACACAAAACAATATTAATTGGTCAGAGGCAGCGAGCCAGTTGGAAATGAAACAACCGAAATATAAGTTAAGCCCCACTGACACACCACACAGCAGGCAAAGCCACGGTGAGCACAACAACGGTAGGCAAAGCAGCAGCGTAGTTACAGGTGAGCCAGAGTAGCTGCTACGTAAACATACGGGATCACAGAAACTGGAGCAGAATATACTCCAGTATCAAAACACGGGAAAAAAGTACTGAGCTTTGTATTGTGGATACATGAAGTTGTCATCACGTGTTTTTTTCCTGTTTGCGGACGTGTTACTGAGAAAAGTCCATTTTTACCGTTTCTTCATGCACCAAACACCAAACGTGACGGCAATATTCGCGAAAAAGCGTTGCGCACATTATTTATCACAAGTCCAGTTTTACTCGGCCTATCAACACAATTTAAAAACTGGTATATAGTTTGAAGTCCGCACTTTCGCCACAAGCTGAAACAGAGAACCAGTGAGGCTGCATCTCGCTGCTCCGTCGTCTTAAAGCGGACGCATGATTTGGACGCGCCGGCGCGTCCGTCGACCCCAGAGGGTTAAACATTTAATAAATATATTTCCCAATAATATCATCAAAACTTACTTCATTTTGTGTAGTCCACAGACTCAAATGTGTGTCTTCAATAGTCTTGTGCTTTGGGCTCAAAAGTGTGGTCCAGTCTTGTAGAAATCATCTGTACATGTGACTGAGGCATGCTCAGTGCCTGTAGGGGGCGTGGCCTCAGTGTGCTATGTGCATGTGACTGAGGAATGCACAGTGCCTGTAGGGGGCGTGGCCTCTACAGCCATGCAGTAATCAGAGTGCTATGTGCATGTGATTGAGGAATGGCTGGATATTCAAGTGTACTTGGATGGCATCTGTTTGTTTTAGTCAAGATTATGCTAAAATATACTTTCCCCAACTATATTTAAGTTTCCTATGAAGAGCCAACTTTCAATTTTGAAAATTCCCAGTTTATTCCTGTTTATTCACATAAATTCCCGTTTATTCCCTTAAATTCCCTTTAATTCCCATGTTAGTTTCCATCTTTGAAAATTTCCGGAATTTAACAACCCTATATATCACCATCCCCAAAACAGCATGACATATATATACAGGTGGAGAGCTGGTGGTACAGTTCCCCTGTTTCGGCAAACTCACTTCAATCATGTCATGTGTTTCGTACACCAAACAAGTTTTCATTATACATTAATTTGTCGCATATTTTTCCAGTGAACCGATTGATCGCTTGGTTGATAAAATATCATAAAATGATGAACGAGGTCTTTTATACATTTTCATTTTTTTCCTTTCCTTCAGTGTTTTATAGGTTCCTGTGCATATAAAAGATGTCGGAAGTTAAAAAGGCCAAACTCCGCACCGACAGACGCTCCTCTCCCACAGAAAACCCTGCTCCTCAAACGCCTCGTCAGTAGTCCCGCCTTTAATTCTGTGACTTTGTGACATCACGCTACGTCATCATACCTCACGGCTGGTTTGGCACATTCAGCACAGCTGTTCTGTTGTTGTTAGCGGCGCTGGCTCAGGCATGTGTGAGCTGACCAATCAGAGCAGACTGGGTATTCAGGAGGGGGGCCTCAAGAGACAGGAGCTAAAACAGAGTGTTTCAGACAGAGTGGGAATACATTGCTGCTGCACTGGACAATATCAGGAAACTAATGTGTTCTTTGAGCATTAAAGCATGTAAACAAATTCTAGAAGTAACCCAAAATAAAACTATGAGTGAAATGAGCACAATATGTTTCCTTTAAAATGTGGCAACAGCCAGTAACGTGGTAGAGATGCATGTTTTGTTCACTTAAAGGTGTCAAACCTGAAGAAGAGCTGAACATTTTCACACCTGAGAAGACTGAGCCAGAAAATACTGATTTATATTTGTTAAATTAGATTTTAGCAGATGCTTTTGTCCAAAGTGTCTTACAGATTCTTTCACTGATGGCTGAGGCTGCCATGCAAGGTGCCAACTGCTCATCAGGAGCAATTGGGGGTTCAGTATCTTGCTCAAGGACACTTCAACATGCAGCTAGGGGGATTCAAACCAGCGACCTTCCGATTACTAGACGGCCACTCTACCTTGACAGTCATAAGACTCATTGATTAATCAGTTAAAGGTGCACTTTGTAGTTTTGGGGAAGACATTTCAGTCAGAAGAGGAAGAGCTGTGAAGGTGTTTTTTCTTTTTGTGCCTAAACAAACTAAATAAACTCTGTTTTTTTCCATGACTGAACAAACAAACTGACCTTAAAGGGAAACACAATCTCACGCTGCTTCACTTTGTTTATACATGGCTGACCCTGCCACCTTCCTGTCTTCAGACAGTGTTCTGGGGACCTTATTTCCCTCTGAGAACAGCTTGTTCATTCAGTTATGGGAAAAATGAACATTTCTGAGTTTGTTTTATTACCTCAGTAATACTGTAAATATTAAAATCCTCCACACATAGTGCCCCTTTAACTGTAGATGTAGACTGGAAATGGCTTTTTAGAAATACAAGAAATAGCTAATGTAATAGTTGAGCTTTTACTCCATTTTACCTGAGAGCAGCTTGGAAGGAGAAATCTATTAGAGGAGATGGACTCAGAGAATGAGCAGCTCACATGTATCTACTGTAATTTCAAAACCACAGCACGGCCTCCGACGCACAGATCAACCGATTCGGACTCACATATATTGACGCATAAATCAGCCGGCTGTGCTGGTGACTCTTTGATATACACACAGTTTGATTCATGAACGTGCCGCCTCACACTGCTGTATAACATTATATCTGCATGAGAGCCCCGGAGTGCCTGGAACCGCTGCAGCCGCCTGTGCTTAATCAATAAGACTGTGTTGATGAATTTAGCATAATTAGAGCTGCAAATATGAAATCTGTGGCGGCATTTCCCCGCTCCTGCTCCCCGGCATCACATTGATTGCCTGGGAAAACAGGGAAATCGATTTTCTTGGAAAACAAGCCAGTTCTCTGCATTCTGAGGAGACTGTTAAATACAATCAGATTACCATTTTTAAAACGTGTGTGCATACGTGTCAGGTTTGATATCAATACAATATAGCAGTGTTGTGTGAAACTACTGGACTGCAGACTCATGTGTCTGACAGTACGCGGTGTGTAATGTGGATTCTCTGCAGGTACAGCTGACTGCTGCAGTCGGCTGAAGGTGAAGGATTACATTAAGTTGCCCACTAGCACCTTCACATGGTCGTCGTGAGGAACTGTTTAACTGCCTGGAACAATAACTGCAGTGACAGAGTGATAATCTCCCCGCGGTGAAATTCCTTGAAGAAACATTCTGTCGAGGCGGTGACTTTGTTAATGGAATTCTGCGAGGGGAAATCCAGCTTTTGTCCTCAGCTTTCGCTGCTTTTGATGAATGAAAAGAGTCAAACGAAACAGATAAGCCTCTAAGTGATGTCATCAGTCTTTTTCTTCCACATTCAGACATTTTACACTTTGTATTATTTAAGATTTTTGGCTACTTGTGGGCAGCAGACACAGAGCAACATCAGTACTCATCTGGAGCTGTGTTCCTGTGGATGTGACGAGACGTCGCAGGGCAGCTGGATTCACAAGACCGATGAGTGTCCCATGAGGAACTGCTGGGCGTGGTTTAGGTTTGTTGCAATGTCCAGATCCCCACCAGAGGAAGAAATACCTTGGACCACACACTCCTATTCACACTGCGACTGAACTCCTTGACATCAGGAGAACTGTTGTGACGTACGCAGACGACACCGCCATCAGAGAGAGTTACTGTCGCTTTAACCTTCGAGTGCGGTTTGAATTTTTCTTCTCTAAGTTGCAGCATTAGCTATCAGCTGATTTCTGCGAGAGGATACCCTGCCACGCCCTTACATTACCTGGATGTCTTTTTTCTTTCATGCCAAGTTTACCCAGCATGCATTTCATCTGATAGATTGCCTCCTCAGTGAAAGGTCACAAGAGAGATGTGTAGAAGCTGAAGAGCAGAAGCGGGATGGCCGTGGTCTCTGAACTGAAATGTCATCACTCGCACCGCACTGAAGTGACATCAGACGAGGGTTACTGAGGCTCCGCCCACGCTGGATCCCCCTCGCCCTGACTGCCTCTCAAGCTCATGTTTTAACCACACAGACAGCAGGAACACCTCGACTGTGTCAGCCCTTCGAGGAGACGCACGACTTACGCTTCACCTGTTTCAGCTCATCAACCTTCGAAGCGTGAAGCGTGCAGGTTGAGATAGGAAATCCATCACAGTCAGCGTTTTGTTTTTTCAGAGTTTTGGAAGTTCTGAATTGGAAATGTTCGAACAGCACAACCTTCAGGAGGCTCTCCTTCATGAGAATGATAACGGCCTGATTTCACACCCAAAGGGGAGGAAGAGAGCTGCACACGCTCACGGAGCTCCGACGATAGCAGCACTCTGCATCTCCACGTTCTGAGGGCTAGATAAACAGAGTTGTTGCTCTTTAGCGTTCTTAGACGTTTTCCCCGCAAACATGTTTTTTTGTCTCGATTCAGTAAAACACAGTTTTCCGCAGGCAGGAGGCTTAAGAAGTGCTGACTCAAGCGAGGATTGCCAACACTGACGTTAATGTGTGGAGCTCTAACGCTGCCCTGCAGTTTTGACTTAGCTCTCATTACCATGGAGTTTGTCTGGAGCTGATCCGCGCTAATCCGCTGCTTTGATGTGATGTGCATGTATCTCCTCTCGCTTTATCGTTAGACAGTGTAGCCTCCGCTCTCTCTCTCTCTCTCTCTCTCTCTGATTTTAGGCAACAAACTGGAGACACTCGGAGACACATCCCTCTGACAAATTGTCTGACAAGTGTGTTTGTGTTTTTGCACTTCTCTCCTTGCGAGAGCCATTTGAGTGTCTGAGATACAAGTCTTGACAAGGATGGAAATATTCATTATACTCCAGAGTCGGAAAGTGTTGGAATAAAAGAAAATACACTGAGGATTTATCTGCTCAAATGAAAAACTCCCAGCGCACGAGTGAGACGGGGCGTGCCTCGAACGCCAGTGTGGGGCGACCATAAAATGCGCCGTCACTCTGATCTATTTCACGCCCTGTTGGACAGTAAACTAAGCAAAGCAAAATGGCGGAGAGGGAGTCCTGTTAAACAGATAATCACGGCTCCGAACCATCTGAGAGGTACAGTGTGGAAACATTTAGGTTCATCGCCACAGATGGAAAAACTGTCTGTAAACTTTAATAAATTCAGCCGTCTGCGTGGTTTCAGGCCAAACATGCCGTTTGAGTCGGGTCAAGCTTACATACAATCAGACTGATTGGAATGAGATGATTTGACAAAGCTGAAGTTAAACGGAAAAATGGGAACCCATAATCAACAGTGATTTGTCCTCTTGTTCTTGTGCTTTCTTCTTATCGACTGCATCATTTCGCTGCTGCAGTGCAGCAAGAGTCTCAACAGGGATCACTAAAAGCGTTCATTAACCTCGTCATCTTGTTCCGGTGTGTGACACAAACATGTTCCAGACCTCATCCGGTGATGAAACACACTATAATCAACCTCCCATCATCTCATTTGGAAACATTCACCACATTTCCCCTTTTGTAATTTCACCATTTTTACCATGTATCATTCTTTTTCTGCGCACTCCTCTTTCTATCACCTCTTTCAGTTCGTATCAACTCTGTCTCTTATGATGTGTGAGCGCACTGCCCTCTGCTGTTCAGGGATATTACACTAACATATGAATCATAAATCTGACTTTACTGCACATTATTAACCAGCACAAGTGGTAAACAAACTAGAATTCTGGGAGATCTGATGTTTGAGGTGATGGTAGCATGGCATTCATTTAGTGGTCGCTATTATGGTTTACTGCATGTTCACCTTATATATGTTCTCACACCAAACTGTCATTTTGCCTTACAAAATAATCCGAATTGTCCAAAACTGCACTTATTTAACCGGCCGAATCAATATTTTTAACGTAGCAATCGATCAAATGAAAAGTTCCCCTTTTAACTCATTGTTTTGGTTTTATGACACACAACTTTACAGTTCAGTTTCTTTAATCAGCCTTGTCTCCAGCTGTTTGTGCCCAAGAGGAGCTCTGAACACCAACTGTTCGCTAACAGAGCAGGTTAGCTACTAGCTAACATGCAGAACAAAGTTGAGTATTTATCAGGTACAAAAGCAAAAAGAAATGGATACCATGATCATGTGACCAGACACACGACTCCAGAACACTACTGTTGTTCCTTATCTGTTAAGTCTGTAGCTTAAAGGGATAGTTCAGAATTTTGGACATAAGGCCTATTTTCCAAGTCAACCGGTGTGTTTGAGATGTCTGGAGACGTTTTCAAGACATTTCATTCAGTTCTCCTAGTTGCCGAATTAGGCGTCCTCTCGCATCCGGTAACTTATAAGTGCTAGGTGGTATCAGTCCACCGCTGCCTGCTAGGAAGTTTGACACGCTGCTGCTGCTGAGACATGAATCCTTAAAAATGCAAGGTTGGTTTTATTTCAAACATTCTATCAACACAGATATGTACATCGATAGTCTGCCGTTACAATTGATTTGCCTCGGGTGCACTGTGGAGTCGGTATGAGTGTTTTTAATGCCATGCTAGCTAGATCCGTTGACTTGCGCTAGCCATAGCACAGCGAACTCGGCGACTAGGAGGACCTGAATGAAATGTCTTGAAAACGTCTCCAGACATCTCAAACACACCGGTTGACTTGGAAAATAGGCCTTATGTCCAAAATTCTGAACTATCCCTTTAAGTAGGTAGCCTAGCGGTCTGCTAACATGTTAGCTGCATCAACGGCCCTCAACTGACCAAAAAAAAACACAAAACAATTAACAATTTTTTTGAATTACGTT
Source organism: Lagodon rhomboides (assembly GCA_039737535.1). NCBI lineage: Eukaryota > Metazoa > Chordata > Actinopteri > Spariformes > Sparidae > Lagodon > Lagodon rhomboides. Next base: position 28,445,099 of record CM077795.1, read on the forward strand.
TAAATATAATTAAACCTGTATCATCTGGTTGCACCACTTGATTCATTTGTCATTATTCTACACAGTGTTGCATAACAGTAGTTCTAATGACCTGATGAATGTAAGGCCTTTTTTGTAGTTCTGTTCTGATTTCCACCAGCTCCTGAGGAAGGTTTCAGGCTCTTTATGGCTGTAAAAATGGTGCTGGGTACGTATCGTACGGTAATCAGAGCTTTGTTTCCCTAAAAAAGAAAAGCTGGTGAAGGGGGAAGCAAAGTAAAAGAGTAAAGCTGCAGGCTGTTAAACAGTGAAACGTCTCTCTGGGTTCATTACTACACGCCTCTCTCACTTCAGGCTACATAGAGACCTTTAACAGAGCTGTTAATACAAAAAATATTGATTTACCCATTATGATACTTATTCTGGCTGTTACGTTATTGACTGAAAGCAAAAGACGTCTCAAACGTAGTGGAATGCAGAAAGGTACATTTATATATAAGTACACAGTTGATGTTCTTATACTTTCCTTCAGTATTTACATTTTATGTTACTTTAATTCTACTTACAACATTTCAGAAAGATGTATCCCACCTTTTACTTCATTACATTTAGTTGACATTTACAGTTGCTATACTTCTCAGTTTAAAGGGGCATTCTGCAGTTTTGGAGAAGAAATTTAAACTCGGAGTTAAAATATTTACAGTTTTAATGAGGTAATAATACAAACTCAGAAATATTTAGTTTATCTCATAACTGAATAAACAAGCTGTTCTCAGAGGAAAATAAGGTCCCCAGAACACTGTTTGAAGCTAGAAAGGTGGCAGGGTCCGCCACATAAAACCAGTAAAAACAGAATTAAATTGTGTTGTCCTTTAAGGTCAGTTTGTTTATTCAGTTATTCAATCATGAAAACAAAGAGAGTTTGATTATTTAGTCAATGACGATCTTTCTCTTCTGATTGAAATATCTTTAGCACCTTTACGAGTTCGATTTCGTAATTTACGAATTTTTACGTAATTAATTTAATTTGTCCACATTGATGAACTACAAAATTAAAATGCTCTTAACAGTATTTGAAAATTACGGAAGCGTATTGCATTCACTTGATAAATTTATTTTTTGGTTTGTTTTTCTGAGTAATTTATTTTTTTGTCTGTTTTTTGGAATAATTATTTCTGTTTTTCTGACTAATTTATTTTTTGTCTGTTTTTTGGAATAATTATTTCTGTTTTTCTGACTAATTTATTTTTTGTCTGTTTTTTGGAATAATTATTTCTGTTTTTCTGAGTAATTTTTTTTTCTGTTTTTCAGAGTAATTTTTTTTCTTCTGTTTTTCGGAGTAATTTTTTTTCTTCTGTTTTTCGGAGTAATTTTTTTTCTGAAATATCGAGATACTTCGAACTCCTGCGAGAACATCCAACCTGTAACAGACTCCCGTTCTCCCGTGGACCATGTCGTGGACCTATGGTGACTCCTGCCCGCGCATACATGCCTTGACAAACTAATGATAATACCATCTATATGAGTTAAAGACAGGACTATCTCCCAGTGTCTTAAACCCAGATCAAAGTAAAACTTGATTAAACTGAACAAGTCGGTCATGTTTGTAACCATGAAGTCGAGCTCTCAATGAATGAATCGGATCTTCAAATGCTCTGTAACCTCAGGAAAAAAATTAGTCCGAAAAACAGAAAAAAAAAATATTCAGAAAATCAGAAATAATTATTCAAAAAAACAGACAAGAAATAAATTATTACGAAAAACAGAAATAATTATTACGAAAAACAGAAAAAAAAATATTCAGAAAATCAGGAAAAAAATTACTCAGAAAAACAGAAATAATTATTCCAAAAAACAGACAAAAAATTAATTACTCAGAAAAACACAAATAATTACTCAGTAAAACAAACCACAAAAAAAAATGATCAAGTGAATGCAATAAGCTTCCGTAGAAAATGGTTAAAACAGAATAATATATTACATGTTCTTGTTATGTGAACAAATATACAAATAGTTGCCATCTTTCATTTGTTGTAAAACATATTTCCATATTGCCAATGTATTATCAAGATGTACATTAATTTATATTTTGTAATATATTCTTGAGGCAAAATGGTAACATATTGGCATAACGTATTTTTAACACATTACATTGCATTTCTCAGTATGTGTCAGAATATTCTTGTTCTATGAGGGTTTTACCTCACATAAAATGTACAAATAAAAAGTCACCTGTACTTTTTCCTGACACTTAATTTTTATTGTGGTCTCAAAAAGTACAGCACAGACAAATGAAGCACACGGTTACAATATCTAGAAGTACTTCAGGCCCGACTGCAGAATACAGAGTGCCGTCTCAGTAGTGACAATGAAAACATCCTCATGCAGATCGTGTGGTCTTATAGGCAGCTTAAAGCAGAATATACAGCAGCATGTACTTAACTTCATCTACAGTATCGTGGGGCACGCCGGCCCTTATAAGCCTAATACCACAAATTACTGGTTTATTATCATAAAGGAAACTGCATTTTATTTTTAACATTAGTGCAAAGCTGACCACAGCAAAGCAAAAAAACAAAATGCAAGCAGGAGATGAAACCAGCACTGACATTCACTGAAGTAAACAGCTGCGTAATACTGACGGAAAGCATCACTTCAATGGGACAAAGATACCCAACACTACTAAAACACAATCAACAGTGCAAGCATGGCCGTGGAAACAGACTCTCACGTCTTCAGCGGGGTGATGAGAACGTTCGTCAGAGCTGTCAGCGTCGCACGCGGCGATGCGAGCGCTCATGAATGTTAAATACAGTGGTCAGATTGGGGCTTATGTTGATTTCTCTTTCAGTGGAAAATAAAAGCGACTCAGAGCTGAGACAATAATCATGATGAAGCCCGACGCTCCAGAGACAATGACTTATTTTGTGTGTGAATGGAAAGCAATTTACTGCAGCGGTTCCCGGCAGGGGGTCGGGAATATTAACAAAATAGAAAAAAAATATTGAATTAAATAAATCCTCTTATTTCTACTTTTACCGCTAAAAAATATTCAAATAAAACAAGTCACTCTTTGGTCGTGATGCATCAAGGGTCACACAACGCTGCTTCTGTTAATGCTTTTATATTCTAAAAGCAGGTGTTGTGTATCCCTCACGCACGATCACGCCATTTGAATCCGGCACTGAAACGGCGGACCCCGCCACTGACAGTACAAACTACTACTATTACATCATATAGAGAGCTAACGAAAGAATGAAAGTGCATGTAATGGCCATAGCGGAAATAAAGTCCATTGTAATAGATTGTGAGAAAGACTTTAGCTCCTGATGCTTCTACACATGCAGCATCTCTTAACAGGTAGGTTTAGGTATCTTAGAATCTAAATGTGTAAGTTTCATTGATTTATTGTTTGATAGTTCTGTTCCTTCCATCAAGTCTCTGTGTAATTTGCATAGATGATTCAATGGTTGTTTCAGTATAATTCATGAGGCCATATGATGATTTTATGTGGATTTAAGTTGTATTTTCGTTCAGTTATAATTTTGTGATTTCATATTTGGCCTGATGTTGCGGGTCGTCTTGGTCAGGACACCCCAACAGATTAGCAATGCACTGTAATATCAGGATATCATCGGTACTGGCCGATAAAGACTTTAAAAGGAAATCAGCGGGAAATGAATATAAGCCAGCGGAACAGGTCTATAAGATGACGGCTGTTGACTAAGTGGTTTTCTTGTTTTCCCCCGTGAATGTCACAGTTTGCAAAGCATTAATGTCTGCATCTGCCAATCCAATCACAATGAGAGGAGGCATTATGAAGTGTAAATTCCACAGCAGAAGAGAATTGATGTTGTCTGGAATTAGGGTGGTAAATATGTACATATATTGATACTGACAACTGGCCAAAATGAGTTGGAACATATCATATCTGCAAAAATCAGAATCGCGTATTCCCACGTCTAATCTCAGCGGGGCTCTCTGGGTGAAATAAAGGTAAAACAAAGAGATTAAATGATAAAATATTCATGTAGTCCACAGCAGGGAGCTGAGAGCGAGGTGTCGTTTCTACAGTACGGAGCTCTTGCCCTTGTGTGACTGCTCGGTTTGACAGTGACAGCTCTGCCGCTGGTGCGTCGACTGGCCGATCGACGCCTCCACCTTCAGCACTTCACACTCTCACTCTCAGCTCTCTTCTGTAGCGATATTAAACACCTAATTCATTCTCCGTGGAGCAACTCTACATTTTTACGTCTTATATCTCCGGTAGATAATAATGTATGCTTCCTAAAGCTGCTTTATGTAGCATTTTTGAATAAGACCACATTGAGACTACGTTCTCCATGAACTCCGAACTGCTTCCTGTCAAATCCACCTGTCCTTGATGTCTTTGGCTTTAAAAGGACGCGCGTTTTAGCAGCAGATTTCCTGCCAAATCTGGATGTTGTAAAAACGCTGTAATCACACTAATGTCTCAAACGTAATGTGGTGGTGTTTTACCTCGATCAGAACGCCACGTGTAGCAGCGGCAAATTGATTATCGTCCCAGCTCTGAGTGAGAAGCGAAAACAAATGACTCAGGCACGCGCGGTGCAAATCAATACACTTAAAGAAACGTGCAGTGTAATGAATGTAAATTATTGCTTTGGCTGATACAACAGTGGACACAGTGTCACATTCAATGGATTAAAAAGAGAATCAAACAATCGTGAATGTGAGCGAGTGAGGAACATTCAGAACAGAATCTCTGCATGGGATCAAAACAAAGGCAGAAAAAAAGTTTGGCAAACCTGGAAGAAGATGTTCAGAAAGAAAGTTGTCGTAAAAATCGTTTGTAAGAGACGGAGCTCTGTTAGCGTCCGAGCTGCGTTGCGCTGAAATGTTAATGAACATCTTGTAGCAGGTTTACAAAGCTTACATTGGAGCTCACAAGAAACAAACTGCTGCTGTGATTTTTAAGTTCTCCACATTCGATATTTTGGCAAGGAGAAGTCTTAGGTGTTTACGTCATGTTGATAAAAAGTACAGTACAATCTCTATCGATGACACAGTTCAGAGACGACCTGGCCCTTTATCGCTCGACAGCTTGTGATTGGATCCGCGCCAGAAACACTTCTCTCATTTAAACGTACATTATATATCTTTAGCTCTTCATTTTAAATACAAAATACTGTTCGCTCATGTCTGAAAGCTCGACCAGCTGATTGCCAAAATATTCTGAACTGACGCGATCGAAAAGGGATTTTTTTTTTTTTTTTTTGGCTGAGAAAGTAAGTTTGGTTCGTTATGAGTAAAAGCACGGGGGTCGTTAACTGAGGCGTAACGGCTGTGATACAATCGTCATGAATCATTAAAGCAACGGATAACGATGAGTCGGTGATGGTGTGGTGCAGCCTCCTCATGCACAGCTACAATCGCTATGGTCATCTCTGATGCTGGTGGTCTAACGCTGCAGTGAGGGCGTAGAGGCAGTGTGTGTGTGTGTGTGTGTGTGTGTGTGTGTGTGTGTGTGTGTGTGTGCAGTGAGCTTTTGGCAGTGACGCGACATGACGTTAGCTGGGACGAGGTGGGCTGAGAGGGGAGAGGAAGAGAGTCTCCCCAGATGTGTCCAGCTGGAGGGTTTTCTGATTTTTAGTCAGCCTGCCGGACATCCGGGGGAGACCTCCGAGGGTGAGTGAGGGGGGAAGTGAGGGTCGGGGGGGTGTGTGTTTAGAGGTTGACCAGGTGGAGGTCGGAGGCGGAGAAGTGGGGACACAGAGCCATGTCCGGGTTCTTCAGCTGCCGCAGGATCCTCCGGTGGAACTTGGAGCGGACCCGGTTGAACTCCATGATGTCGCTGGGATCCTCCTCGATCCAGAAACGGTGGAACTCCTGCATCAGGTAACCTGCCGGGAAGAAAAGCACAACAGCTCATCCTTTATGTCGTTCTCTACGGAAGCGTATTGCATTCACTTGATACATTTATTTTTTGGTTTGTTTTACTGAGTAATTATTTGTGTTTTTCTGAGTAATTTATTTTTTTGTCTGTTTTTTGGAATAATTATTTCTGTTTTTCTGAGTAATTTATTTTTTTGTCTGTTTTTTGGAATAATTATTTCTGTTTTTCTGAGTAATTTATTTTTTTGTCTGTTTTTTGGAATAATTATTTCTGTTTTTCTGAGTAATTTATTTTTTTGTCTGTTTTTTGGAATAATTATTTCTGTTTTTCTGAGTAATTTATTTTTTGTCTGTTTTTTGGAATAATTATTTCTGTTTTTCTGAGTAATTTATTTTTTTGTCTGTTTTTTGGAATAATTATTTCTGTTTTTCTGACTAATTTATTTTTTTGTCTGTTTTTTGGAATAATTATTTCTGTTTTTCTGAGTAATTTATTTTTTTGTCTGTTTTTCGGAATAATTATTTCTGTTTTTCAGAGTAATTTATTTTTTGTCTGTTTTTTGGAATAATTATTTCAGTTTTTCTGAGTAATTTATTTTTTCTTCTGTTTTTCGGAGTAATTTTTTTCCTGAAATATCGAGATACTTCGAACTCCGCGAGAACATCCAAGCTGTAACAGACTCCCGTTCTCCCGTGGACCATGTCGTGGTCCTCAGGTGACTCCTGCCCGCACATACATGCCTTGACAAACTAATGATAATACCATCTATATGACTTAAAGACAGGACTATCTCCCAGTGTCTTAAACCCAGATCAAAGTAAAACTTGATTAAACTGAACAAGTCGGTCATGTTTGTAACCATGAAGTCGAGCTCTCAATGAATGAATGGATCTTCAAATGCTCTGTAAACTCAGGAAAAAAATTAGTCCGAAAAACAGAAAAAAAAATTTTATTCAGAAAATCAGGAAAAAAATTACTCATGAAAAACAGAAATAATTATTCAAAAAAACAGACAAAAAATAAATTACTCAGAAAAACAAACCAAAAAATAAATTTATCAAGTGAATGCAATACGCTTCCGTAGTTCTCTGACTCCGCTGGATCACTGTACGATCCCAAATACCAACATGTCTTTGTGTGTGTCTTTTTACTGTTAAACTACACAAACAGCACTTATCAGCTGGCCCATATGTTCACGTGAGCCATGTACTGCTGTGAATAAAACACATATAAAGTTGTAAAACAAATGTGGAGAGTCTTCACTTTTGCCTGGCACAGTACTTATTTTATCTGTATGTACAGTGCGTATTGATCAAGTCTCATACACCATCTTGGTTAGAGACGTGTTCCATGTAAGAGTCACATTCCTGGATTGGACATTCGTAGTGGCTCCAGATAAAAGATACAAAAATAGGGGAAGGATGGCATTTAAGACAGTGGAGGATTATTTGGGGCTTGTTTGAGGCTTATGTAGGATTGTTGGCAGGAACTGCCATGATGTATATCATTTTTAGGGATATGCATTGGCAGGAAAACGGACAATCCCCGGCCAGTGCACTGTGCCAAAATAGTGCTTCAGATCACTTTGAGCACAATCCAAAGAAATGTGTGTGATTTTCTATGTTGAGGTTTTCTGTTCGATGTTCTGGTTTGCAGTGTTTTATTAAGTAAGATGAGTAAACATTCAAGTTCTGCTTTTTGTTTAATATAGTTGTTGTTGTTGTTGATTATCTTATGGGCTAAAATCCCCTGTTACCTTATATAGAAGTTTTTATTTAGCAAAATATACAATTAACTGAGGTTGTACTGATTGTTGGGAAAATTTGATGATACTGTAAAACACAAAGACATCACTTATAGGGATTAACCCACGAAAATGATCCCCTGACTGAAGTTAGCTTCAGCGTTATATGTTACTTTCTAGGGTCTTTGCAGCTCATTGTTTGGTTCACTAGAGTAATCAGTTTTAACTCTGAAAGATAACATGTCCTTACTGTAACGGGGGAATGAAAACAGGCAGGTATCTGCATGCAACATATCCTGTAAAATATAAGCAAAACAAAGAAATTGAAGAAAAAATAAATATATCTCTCAGTGAGCAGGACTCACAGAAGGTCTGCTGGAACTGCAGCAGGCTGGGCATCTCCGGGGCCACGTTGTACAGGTGGGTCTTCAGAGCTCCACTCACCAGCAGAGAGAAGGCCAGGTCTGTGATGTTGATGCCCACAATGGCAAAAGAGTAGCTGGAGAGAGGCAATGGAAATATAAATGTTTTTTGTTGTGACCTATGTTGTTTTTTTGTCTACCATTGATATGGATTAAACAATCCGTCTGTAACAAACCAAGTTAGGAGTAAGTATGTTTTTTTGTATGCCAATAAATTAAATGTAGGCTGCTAATTTGTCTTATGATCTGAAAGTTTGTCAGAGAGAGAGGAAGAAGAAATTCTATAGAAGCTTTTGTGGAACAGACAGGAAAAGTGATAAAATCAAGGTTTTCTGAAAACAGTAACAGATCTACCATTATTATATATATATATATATATATATATATATATATAGTATATATGTATATACATATATATATATATTTAATGATAACAATAATAATTTTGCACCAAAAGTGAAAACACCATATTTGGCTCTGTTCAGACTTAGTTTTGGCATCCATCACAATTGATTCAACCAGACTCCCTTTAAAAATGCTGCAACTCTGAGAGTTGTTGAGTGAGGAGAAACTTCAAGAAAACTTTGTGACAAATTCTAAATGACTTGTGCCTTCTTGTAAATTCGGCATTAAATGGAAAACATTGAGTTGTTTCTTTCCCTGTAAAAAGTGTGAGAACATCTATTTCTGTGCCTCGAGTGTGTCTTACCTGCCGACATTTAGCAGCTGTTTGAACACACTGTTTCAACTGATTTCACCATTTACACTACATTTATACAATTAGACATTTTATTGATGGTAAACATGTCAAATTTTACAAATACAGTAAACAGCAACTAATACAGGTATTTTCTTTGTCGCCCGTGGAGAATGTCCCAGACTCCCTTTAAAAAGTGCTCAATTTTGCTAGTTGTTGAGTTAGGAGAAACTTTATAAACCTAATGAAATGCTGTCTCTGACAAATTCTTAATCATTTGGGCCTTCTTGTAAATTCGGCAAATGCTATACAATAAGTTATTTCTTTCTTTGTGTAAAAAAATTGAACTATCTCTTTAATATAGACACTGTACAGTTGTTTACAGCTTGCCGCTCTGCTGGAGTGTCCTCACATTACTGTGCGGGTTTAAGAGGATTTTGGGTGACTTTTTTTTAGAGTCGGTCCTTGGTGCTTATCTGAGCTGATGCAGACGGGAGGCAGAGAGCAGGAGGACACACAGTGGTACAACACTCGCTGCCTATTAACACACACAAACACACAGTCTCTCCTGCTTGCGTTTACACACTCACAAAAGCCTCTCCACTGCTAAAACTACTCAGTATTGAGGCCAAACCTCACGCAGCTCCGGCAGCAGTAGCCCAGTTTAGGCTCTTCCACACACACGTGCATGCCACCACACAGCACATGTGCAGACACTTACCCGATAGCTTTGTCTATGTTCTTCTGCTCCCATTCAGGCTTGTTTATCTCACTGTGAAGGACACACACTTGAGTCACGAACTGTCTACAAGTGTAACAACACTCAGCGCACAAACATCTTAAAAGTCACAATGAAAGAACATTTGATGAGGTTGTTTCTGAAACTGATTTATCTCCTGTGGGAACGGAACAACGAGGTCAGAATGTAACACTGGAATACAGTCTGAAAAACGTAAGGCTCGTTAATGCTCAACGTTAGATACACGTATGTCACTGAGAGCTGAAGTTCAAGTCAATAGTAATCACAAGAGATCAATCACAACTGATCAACACTCATGTTCACATCTCATCTTCCCCTAAACTGACATAAACAGGATTTTTATATACAAATAAATTGAAAATTATAATTGTTAGGAACAAGAGACAAATGAATTTCTCCGTTCATTGTGACTTTAAGTTTGTACCAAAGGTGCATCATTTAAAAATAACTCTGTATCTGTTTTGCATATTAGGAATGATTTGTTTAAGACCTTACTTTGTAATATTTGGGGACTTTAATTCACACTATATATGGCTGAATTAGTCAAATAAGTGTAGTTTTGATTTTTAATTCATGTCCAGAAAGAGACCGTCTCACAATACTTTGTGATTTTCTTGCCAGGTCCTTTTTTTCCTACTGAAGATGCAAATATTTAAAATCTGGTCACAAAGCAGCGCTGTCTGTCACCATACCATGTCTGAGGCTGATAAGAGAGCAGGGCGTTTACATCCACTTAAATCGTGCTGAGTGCTGCTTTATATGCATTAAACAACAACTGCACAAGAAAACCCAAAAGAGAAAAGCAATGAATGCAGCGAAAAAAGAATGAAAGTGAAATCAAGTACCTTGGCTTTCTGTGTGTGCTCCTACAGTGCATGTGTGAGGCAGAGAAGGCGGCATGGGCAGAAAGGTGGAGGTGGAGGTGGAGGTGAAGGTGGAGGAGAAAAAGAAGAAGAATCTTCATTTGTGAAATGGGGCAGCTCACTGAAATGCCGGTGGGAAACAATACAAGCAGCAGTGAATGACATCAAGCTGTAGGAATGAATATAATCAAGCAGAAATGCAGAGTCATGGGTGACCAAGTGCAGTGTGAAGTCGAAGGGATACACCGCGTGTCTGGCAGAAAGCTTTACATCTGCTTTAAATCCACATTTCTTTCTCCTACTACCCTGGAGTCTGTGATCTCCGAAGGGCACGCCCATCAACCAGAGACACTCTCTACAAAAACACTTGGTGTATTCCTTTAATTCCAGCATGCTCTGCTAAAAGTTGAGGAAAGTGGATGACGTACTTGTGCTTTGGTTGCAGGGAGTCGTGGAGCATCTGGAGAGCGGTGGCCTTGTCGTGTTCTGCGAAATACCTGCAGAGAGATGAGAGGAGCTTCAAGACAAGGGAACTCTTAATTCGATCGCACTTGTTATACATTATATTATCGTATCCAATTCTTAGGAAGCTGTTTTATCACTGGAGACTTTTAGGATCAATAAAGTGAGAGCGTACAGCAGGTTGTGCAGGCCCAGTAGACCCATGCCTCTGAAATCAGTCTTTGGATCGCTGCCTTGGAAGCCGATCTCGCACCACTGTTTAGAGATGCGGCCGGTGAGAGGTGTGTCAGGACGCAGCTCCTTCCACAGCTACAACACACACACACACACACACACACACACACACACACACACACCACAGATTAGTACACATATTTCCTGTCTTGACAAGAGATTCCATTTATAAAAAATAATTGGGCTGCATGCATAAATAGTTGCAATAGGCTACCAGTATGGCTAAAAGTAGCATAAAGGATAAACATTTGAAATAGCTAAGATAGATAGGAGTCAGTGGTTTACATACATAGCTAATGGACAGACAGTCGAAATAGTTAACCAAAATTAATAGATAAAAGGTTTTAATGGTTAGTTAAATCAATGTTCAAACAGCTGAAATAGCTAAAAGCTAAAAATGGATCAACTGTTGACATGGTTAGCTAAACGTAATGGATAAATGGTTGAAATAGATAGCTTAAACAAGTGGATTAATAATAATAGATGAGCAGTTAACATAGTTTGCAAAACAAATAATGGATACATGGCTGAAATAGATTGCAAAAATGGATAAACAGTTGAAATAATTTGTTAAAGAAACAGATAACTAGTCGACATTGTTAGCTAACTAAAATGAATAGATAAATAGTTAAAATAGTTAGCTAAAACTAATGGATAGACGGTTGTAATAGGTAGCCAAAAGTAATGGATAAATGGTTTTAATAGTTATAGTGAGATAAATCCATTTTTAAACAGTTGAAATAGCTAAAATGAATGGAAAACCAGCTGAAATGGTAGGCTAAATGGTTGAATAGCTAATGGGTAAATGGTTTAAACAGATAACTAAAACAAATGGATTAATAGTGAAAGATAAACAGTTGAAATACTTAGCTAGGAAATTAGCAGGAAAACTTTTAAAATATCTGGCTTAAAGTAACGGATACGCAGTTAACATAGTTAGCTAGCTAAAAGAAACATTTACAATAAACAGTTTAAATAGGTAAATGGTTGAAAATAGACAGCTAAAAGTAATAGCTAAACAGTTAGCAAACTACAAGCAATGGATAAGTAGTTGAAACAGTTAGCTAAAAAAAAAAAAAACGAGTAAACAGTAAAAACAGTTACCTCAAGCTAATAGCTAAAGAGCTGAAGTAGTTAGCAACAAGAACATATGGATAAACAGTTGAAACAATTTGCTAAAACAGATAAACAGATAACTAGTTTACATTTTTAGCTAACTACAAGGTACAGATAAATAGTTAAAATAGCTTTAGCTAAAACTAATGAATAAACAGTTGAAATAGTTAGCCAAAAGTAATAAGTAAACAGTTGAAAAAGATAGCTAAAGCTAATAGCTAAAGAGCTGATTTAGTTAGCTACAAGTAACCAATAAATAGTTGAATTAATTAGCTAAAATGTAAACAGCTGAAATAGCTAATGGGTGGCTAAATGGTTGAAATAGATTGCTAAAACATATAGTCAAATAGTTTGAGAAGCCTTATAGATTAATAGATTAAAGTTTTCTAAAGGCTAGTGGGTAAATGTTGAAAATAAAAAGCTCAAAGTAATAGCTTAAGAGTTTAAAAAGTGAACTACAACCAGTGGATAAATAGTTGACAACATGTTAACACAATTGACAGTTAAATTAATAAATTAACTGTTGAAATAGCCTACAATTGAAGTGGAAAGATTTAGCTACACTGAATGGCCAAAGTGTGGATGAATGGGTACCTGAGATGAGGGTACGTCTGGAAAAAAAGACCAGAGATCACTAGCTTATCCTGTCAAGGTTTGTAGGTAGCTGGTGCCTATGTGTGAGGCAGACTAGATCACGGACAGGTCAAATATAGACGAATGTTCCTGACAACCTTCATCAGCATCTCCTCATGCTCGGCGTTTTCACAGTCGTATGGCTCCCTGCGCAGCTTCTCCACCTCGGCCACCAGGCTCCTGTAGCCCACGATCTGCAGCAGGCTGGCCTGGAGAGAGATGCCCAGCCTGGGGACACGCAGGGAGAGGACGGGCTGCTTGTATCAGGGAATTCAGAACCATTAATGCAGCGACCTGCCATGTACCAGCACAATCTTTTGTTCCTTGTTTCACCATCTTGCTCAAGAGCTGAAGTCATTGCTAAGGAAGAAGTATGTGTTATTTATTCACATTCACAGCTAATCTGAGGATGTTGACACTCCAGTGACAACCTCTGAATCACCACAACACTCTCACACAAGTGATAAAGTAACATAGATATGATATGAAATGTGGTTTCTCACTGTGGGTTGGTGTCAGGGTTAATCTTCTTCAAAGCCATGATGTCGTCGATAGTCTTCTCCACTTTATCAGGGTGGACGCTGAGGGCAGACTGCAGCAGCTAGAGACGACAAAGATGGCAGGAACAAACATGAACAGAGAGAATTGAGTGACGTATCTGTATTCTAATGGACATTTATTGAGTATATTCATGGATTTAGAGACCCGTACCTCATTCTTGGAGTACCGCAGAGATGACTCTGGAAGGAAATGGTTGCAAAGTGTAAGACAACTGCATTCAGTAACATCAAAAGTGCTATTCAGCTTCAGAAATATATGTTGAATATGTTTCAAGGCAGAAAATATGGAAATGTATTGCTGCCACACCAGAAAAAAAAAAAATGGATCACTGTCACATTATAACATGAACATCTTTTGTTGAAACAAGATGGTTTTCACGTTACTACGACATACAAACTTAACACATTATGACAAGAAACTGTTCTTAGTAATTTATAATGTTATAATAATAAAGTTTGTATGTCATAACGACTAAAATATCTTGTTATAACGTGACAATATCTTGTCATATCAAGAGAATATTCATGTTATGACGTGGTACGGATCCACTTTTCTTTATCTCGTGTGGCCGCAACAAGCTTCCGTAAGATACAAGCATGCCATTACTGATTTTAAATTGTGAACATTTGTGTAAAAGTATTCAAGGAATAAAACATAAAACGGATGGATGGATTTTCATTTCCAAAGTTCCTCTCAAAGGATAATAAACGTGAGTTACATTCAATAAAATCCAATGCAAAAAAATACTGAATATTTATGATATTTATCAGTGTAAAGCCTCTTTAAAATTATCGTTGATTCATGCATAAAATCATTTAATGATCACAGCTAATTAAAGTGTTGGACAGCATGCAGGCAGGCAGGCAGTGTGTGGGCTCACCTATCTTGAGGGTCCTGCGGGCGCCATGCTTGTTGTTGTAGCAGATCCGCTGCAGCTCGCAGCGGCCTGTAAACTTCCTGGCGACAAACTTGAGGCCTCGCCACAGACATTTACAGTAGAGGAAGACGAAGAACTGGGTCACCACTCTGGAGAGGAGAATACAGAAGAGGTTAGATCGAGAAAAAAAAGACAGATGTCGTGTATTGTATGTATGGATTCCCAATTTTTAACAGTAAAGAGTGATCGATCCAGTATTTCACAAAGAAGCTGTGACCAACTTTGTGAAGCAGAAATGGTTCTTTCACGCATTTCCTTTCTTATTTATCATCCTGTCCTTGCTCCAAATTATCCTAAATACCCCGGCCTAAAACCACGTCTACACTGAACCAGTCAAAATGGTAAACACATATACATTCCTACTTTTTGGCCCTCCATCAGTAGAACAGCTCATAATTTTGAGCATAAAATGAAGAGCAGGGAGGACGATATACAGGAGAGAAAGTCATAAAGCCGTGTAACACTTCTCGTGGAGCAGGTTAGACATGCAGCCGATCAAAGTGTGCTATTTTTACAGGTGACACTGAGAATGAAAATGGAGATGTGTGTCTTGGGAAATGTATAGTGACCCATTAAGAAACCAAATGATTCCCAGCTTCACTCTGCACACGTTCAATGTTATTTTAATGTAAAAGCTTCAGTCCTGTCACTTCATGACCTTTGATTACTGAATATCAAGGACAGAACACAGCTTGTACAACATGCCGTGCTCAGATTTAGGACCCAAATGTGTTTGTTTGGTTGGTTGGTTGGTTTGTCATGCATTATGGGGGCTAATGTTGGCAGTGAGGCTGATAAAATACATCAACCTGCACTTTGGATAACCTACAAATCCCCCTCTGAGCCACACAGGCAGGGGATCATTTCCCTCTTTGTTTGCCTTTGTGGAATCGAGTTTACAAGCTTTAAATGCAGAAATAAATCCTTAAGATGCTGAGCGATCACAGCACAATATCATCTTCCACGTCAACAAAAAAAAAGGAAGGCAGAAGGTGTAAGAACAGGCCTGAAAGATGGATTCCTCCTCTATAGGCCTGTGGATGAGACTGGCATGTTAAACAGCTCATATAGACATTCTGTCTTTTTCTTAACCTTCAAGGAGGTGAGCATGAAGGAAAGGTGATGATTTTTAAAGGGGCACTCCACCAATTCAACACAAACAATAGAGATCAGTTTCCCGTTCTTTACGTTCTCGCTTCTTCAGCGTAGGTGCAATGAATCTTAACACCGGGCATAGAGCGGAATAATTTACTACGCATGATTGTGCTTTTTGCACACTTGTACAGTTATGGTTACAGGCTGAGACCGACCGATATATCGTTCGACAAAGATGCGTGGTTATCAGAATGTTTTACCCCTTAAAATGTAGTTTCGGCACCAACCCAAGTTAGTAACAGACTCTCTCTCCATCTCCCTACAAAAGCATTTTGAGAGTAAATGACAAATAAAATTGTAGTTGTATTTTCTTTCACATTCTGTGTAAATAGCATGATAACATCCATGTCAATCGTGTTGTGAAAATCCGATATTCTGACTTCGTACTTTATCAACATAAGGTGCCGTCGTTCAAATCATCAGCCCCCTCAAGTGGTTGCCATGTGCGCTAGCTAACATTGCTAACGCTAGCTGTTATGTTGACTAGCTAAAATTAGGGCAGTACAGTCAAGCCCCCAGGAGGAGGGTCATGCTTTGAAGCCAACTTTCCATATGGCCAAACCGAGGAATTAC
Organism: Lagodon rhomboides; assembly: GCA_039737535.1. Lineage (NCBI taxonomy): Eukaryota > Metazoa > Chordata > Actinopteri > Spariformes > Sparidae > Lagodon > Lagodon rhomboides. Next base: position 28,461,113 of record CM077795.1, read on the forward strand.
ACCATTTTATTTATTTTATTTTTTTTCATAAGCTTACATTGTGAAAGATGCGTCTGTAATACTGTTGATACATTTTTGGGAGCGTCACAACCCCCAAATTGAGTCGTTCAACTGTCATAACTTGAACCACCAAGTCTGAAGGAGCCGTACCATTAAATTATTTTATCCCCACTCAAGTTAGCCGGGCGCTAAACAGGAAGTTAGCCGGCTCGGTCGGCGGAATCAGATCAGGTCAGAGATCAGATCAGGTCATGGCCTCCAACACTGTGTCCAGATTTAATATAACGTCCTTGAGAACAGATCGTTGGGTAGCCTACATACTGAAGAAATCAGCCATTCATACATTTATTTTTTTCAATTCGTGCACAGAGATAAACAAAACAAACATTTTGTACCTGACAAACATTTTTAAATCATTAATTCACAATCATATTAAGGTTTTAAGGAACATTTCTGCACATCTCCTTTATCGTTAAATACGTAAAAGTGTTATCATTAACTATCCAGTCATTCCTGATTCTTTCCTTACTCGCTCCTCAGTCACTACTCATATATTTGTGTGCCTTAGTGTAAAGTACTGAAACACACATAGGGCAACAGGACTATTAATAGAGGCGCTGAGGGAGACCACCTGCTTTACATGCGCTCCATTATTAAGGGGCCTCTTCTGCGAGCGACACACTCGAACCACTTCACACCACAACAGCCACTTACTGGCCACACAATACTGTAATCGATGGGAGAAGAGCTTCAATGGGAGAACAGGGAATACATCTGAACATACAAATGAATTCCTTCACGTTCAGACACAATACATGGACACTGTGCGGTAATAGGGCCTCTGTCTTTACCTGAGGAAATGCTTCATCTTGATCTGTCCCCTTCTCGGGTGTCTTCAGTGGGAGAGATCACCTGCAAACAGAGAGATGAGTGTGAGAGTGTGTGTGTGTGTCTGGATGAGGCCGACAGAGATGCGGGGCGCGCGCAGGCCCCGCAGCTCCGGAGCTGTCCGCGGTGCTCACCGCGCGACGCGCAGCTTCGATCTGCGGCTTTACCTCCCGTTTACACTCGGTACCGTGCAGCACGGACACACGCTGAGGGCTCCTCTCGGTCGTTACGAATGTTTATTTCGCCCTTCACACAGCAATAATCCAGTAAAGCCAGATTGTTAATGCCGGATCGTCTCCGGTCTGATTACCGCTGCATAATCCCGCAGCAACAGACGACGCGTGTGACGTGCGTGCGGGCAAAACGAGCGACAAAAATGATCGATGCAATGATAGACAATCATGCTCCTCTCACCGATTTCAGATAAGAGCAGGTGCGAGCAGAGATGGGATGTGGGATGCGTCTTGTCCTCTTCACTCGGCTGCTCCGGTCGTCCGCAGCTCCTCCATGATGACAGTCCGACTGACTGAGGCTGAGCAGCTCCGGTCTAAAAGCGACAGCACAGCAATGCAGCGCAGAATACCAAACCTCCATCCACACACAGCACCTGGGAGCAATTCATGGATCATTTGTTTCACACTGTCTGCAGATAAACATCATCAGAGTCAGAATGTGTTTAGATTTCGCCTGAAGGAACACCTCTAACAAGGTTTCTGCAGATAAATGCATGGATTTCTCATGTTGTTGACACTTAAAATGACAAATGGACCATAATATCTTGCTCAACACTATTAGAATTAAGAAACGCATGCGAGAGTGTGGTAAGCAGTTTCAACGGGCAATAAAAGTAGTTCCTGGACCTCCTAAAAATATATTACTGCCCTGTGTTTGTTTTATTTACCTGCATTAACATTTTTGGCCACTTGGGGGCAGTGCAACAAGCTGTAAACACAACGTGGACACGTTTCTTTATAAAAGGTAATGTGGTGAATCTACACCAGGCCCCAAGGACCAGCGCCAGGGTCATTCCATGAAATCGGTGCCTTTTCAACTTTGAAAAGTTAAAATTTAAATTATATTTAATTGCTATTTTTTCAGTAGTCAGGAATTAAAGACAGTTTAAAATGACAAGAAATTATATTGTGCCACCTCAGCTATGGAATTTCATATTTTATAACTGTTTTAGTCAAGTCCTGTTACTGGAAAGGTAACAGGGTTGACAGTAACAGGGTTGACCATTTCAAGCTAATTTGCCCATTGCTAGCTAAAACAAATGTTAGCTAAAGCACATGCTATGTACTTGGAAAGGAAATTACATGTACATATTGATTATATTATGAGAAATAAATAATTGTTTGGATTTATATGTTAAAAAATGGTAACAGGGTTGACGTTGTATGCTTGTCCCCCTGGTTCAACCTTGAAAAAACATCAAAAATAGCACATCAGAGATGAGCAAAACTTACTTGTCACTGAGTTGTTAGCATCCTGGTTCAGAGATGATGCAACCTCCTGTAAATCATGTCAAATCTAGAATGTACCGTTATTTTGATAGGGTTTTTTGGTTAGGGTAACAGGGTTGACATAAAATTAGGGGACACCGATAAATTGGTAAATATTTATTACAATTAATATATATTTTTACCAAAAACACTGTTTCACAATAAGATCATACTTAAAACAATATGTAAATGTGAACATTTTAACATTTTGCCAACATTTTACAAATTAAAAGTCCTGCTGACGTACAACAACAACAGTGAGGGACAGGCCAAAAACCTCACCCTCATCAGCTTAAAAATCATTTTTATTATTTAAAATAATATTTAATTGATTTTAATTTGATGTATTATTGAGGAGAGAAGACATGGTAATGTTATATTTTCAAATTACATCTTTGTTTGTTGTAACTGTAATTTTATGACTGATAATTTCTTGGGTACACAAAAGGCACCGATTTCATGGAATGACCCGCCAGGCTTTGAAGTCAGTTTTTGCTGTGGCCAGACTGTGTAATCAATGACATCATCACATGATGCACTGGGCCCAGAAACATTTTTCCCATGAGCATTTTCACATTGTGAAAGAAGCATCTGTGAAATGGTGGATACATTTTATTGAGCATTACGACCCCCACAAAATGATTCATTTCACTGTCAGAAATTGAGCCACTCAGTCCAAAAACATTTGGAAAGTATAGAAGAGCCGCACGATTAGCCTAAATGATTTTATCCTCATTCAAGTTAGCCGGACGCTAAACAGGAGGTTAGCCGGCTTCCAGTTCAGCTTATCCACTGTTTTACGGCCCCTTCTTTCACAATGTTAGCTTATGGGAAAAAGTCGTCTTGGGCCGCAGGACATCAGGTGACGCTGTAGTTACACGGTTCAGCCACTATGAAAATTGGCTTCGAACCCCGATTCCACTTCCTGGGGGCTTGGGCTCCACCTACAACGCTGTGTCCAGGTTTTGATTTGATATCCTTGTGTGGACCTCTAGCTGCACTGCTAACTTAAAAGCTAAGTTAATGACAGCTACAGTTAGCAGTAGTTAACGGTTACTTTGGTGATATGCTGCCCTGGGTCATTCCATGAAATCGGTGCCTTTTGTGTCCCCAAGAAATTATCAGTCATAAAATTACAGTAACAACAAACAAAGATGTAATTTGAAAATATAACATTACCATGTCTTCTCTCCTCAATAAAACATCAAATTAAAATCAATTAAATATTATTTTAAATAATAAAAATGAGTTTTAAGCTGATGAGGGTGAGGTTTTTGGCCTGTCCCTCACTGTTGTTGTTGTACGTCAGCAGGACTTTTAATTTGTAAAATGTTGGCAAAATGTTAAAATGTTCACATTTACATATTGTTTTAAGTATGATCTTATTGTGAAACAGTGTTTTTGGTAAAAATATATATTAATTGTAATAAATATTTACCAATTTATCGGTGTCCCCTAATTTTATGTCAACCCTGTTACCCTAACCAAAAAACCCTATCAAAATAACGGTACATTCTAGATTTGACATGATTTACAGGAGGTTGCATCATCTCTGAACCAGGATGCTAACAGCTCAGTGACAAGTAAGTTTTGCTCATCTCTGATGTGCTATTTTTGATGTTTTTTCAAGGTTGAACCAGGGGGGACAAGCATACAACGTCAACCCTGTTACCATTTTTTAACATATAAATCCAAACAATTATTTATTTCTCATAATATAATCAATATGTACATGTAATTTCCTTTCAAAGTACATAGCATGTGCTTTAGCTAACATTTGTTTTAGCTAGCAATGGGCAAATTAGCTTGAAATGGTCAACCCTGTTACTGTCAACCCTGTTACCTTTCCAGTAACAGGACTTGACTAAAACAGTTATAAAATATGAAATTCCATAGCTGAGATGGCACAATATAATTTCTTGTCATTTTAAACTGTCTTTAATTCCTGGCTACTGAAAAAATAGCAATTAAATATAATTTAAATTTTAACTTTTCAAAGTTGAAAAGGCACCGATTTCATGGAATGACCCCTCTATGTTTTGAGTAATATCTGAATATCTAATATCTGTTGAACTGAGCATGCTCCCTGCAGTGTAAAATCTTACAAAACATAGCAGGACTGAACACCCACTCCTTTCACAGGGAACTACAAGGCTGTCGGAATGCAACTTATGACTTCGGCGCCGACAACACACGGCAGGCGGGGACAGGAGAAGCTGCAGAAGGAGAACAGCTACAGACAGTCAGGCATCAGCAGCAGGTGAAATGGCTGGAATATTTTCGACCAAGCTAGTTCTTAAGTAAAGACAAAGTAGTGTGTTTTTACCATGAGTTAATGAACCAATTAGCTAATTAGCTAATGCCTCTTGTTGTACAAAGTGGTGCTATGAGACAGGAAGGGCCAGGGCTAGTTGGTTAGCATGCTAACTTCAGCAATCTCCAGCTGCAGTTACCTGAGATCACAGAGGGTGGTAAACATTGGAGTTGGCAATTCTGTTCAGAAAATTAGATTTATGATAACCATTTTCCAACTTTCTCCAAGTTGCTTAAGTTAAAAGTTTTGTTGAATATTAATTATGTATTGTTTGTACTAGGGATGTCAATAATTAATCCTTAATCGATTAATCACCACTAAGATTTTCCCCAATTAAAAATGTATTATCTGACAATCAGGGATGGGCACAAATGTATCAAAAAGTATCCCACAATAACAGATTACAGATAGTTGCTTTCAAATATATCCAAATCAAATACAAAATACATCCATGAGAAAGTGTATTTAATTATTAACACAACAAATAATTTGTCATTTAAAAAATACAAAAAGACATTCTATGCAAACTGATATTACATTTTAGCCATTTAGTAGCCTCAATATTGGTTGGATTCAGTGTTCAGTGGGGTAACTTGTTATAATCAGTTATTTAGCTACTTTTATTAATGAAAGTAAACCGTTACTGCCACAAAAATAAAGTAAAATCGAGCCAGTGGAAGGTAAACCCACAGTTGTGTCAGCGGGCATGCATAGCTATCTTATTCAATGTAGTGATATGACAGAGAGGACAGCATGGGGGTTGGGGATGCAAATTGTACCTGGTCAGATTGTTAGCAAGATTAAGAACTGTAAATGTTACATTGACTCTGTCATTCTTATTATTAGGCTGCCAGATTACGGATTGTGGGCCATAAAGAAGGCTACAAAATGACGGTAGAGTCAATACATTCATAGGTACATGTACAGTTGGCTACGCGTGGTCTCGATGAGTCACAAAGGGTTTTTACTGTAATTTTTGGTAACTCTAAAGTACTCTAACAAGTTAAACTGACAGTTATGGCAGTAATCTTGTAACATAATACGTTACCCAACACCGGTTGGAGTTTGTTTGGCTAGTTGTTGAATAGCGACAGACAGGAGCTCCATGATAAAAATGAAGTCATTATTTCATGTGATTTGGTTTATCACTCAAGCAACTTCATGTTATTTTATGTGTTCTTTTAACTACTAATGTAGTCTGCCCTGCTTCTGCATCAAAGGAGGATTAATTCAGTAATCTTTGTCTTCAATATTCTTTGCCTTCATTTTCACCTGATTCTCCCAGAGGGAACACAAGTCTCTTTGCCTGTCTCCGATGATCTTGGAGCAGACCTTAACAATGCTGTGCAAGCTGTTCTTGTATAGAAATGCTACAAATGCCTGCGAAGGACAAAACCCACATCAAGACTGTTAAAATAACTCTTAGATAATTTAGAACTAGAGGAAGGAGATTGGAGCCAGCTCAAAGTTAACAAAGTTTAATCTTGTACAAGAGGAGAAATCACAAAGCAACAACACATGTTTGTTACCGAAGGAAAGCTTGGTATCTGTCTTCTGTGGGTGTGTCTTAACACTCTGTTTCTTAGACAGTTACTGTGTCTGCATACAAAGAGGAAGTCATGTAAAGAGGAAGTTCAAAGAGGGGTGAGTAATCAGAAGAAGTTCAGTGAGGGGTGGATACTAATTTCCTTAAACTAGGGTAGAAAAACAACATATTTTAAGAGGTGTAAGACTTCAAATCAAGTTTCAATTAATGTCAGTACAAAATTTCCATCACAAAGACTAACTTGAAAATTCACTGAATGTTTGAGATTTAATCTGAAGTGATAACACAGTTTACAACATCACATAAAGCAGGACAGAAATAATTACAGCTGAAATCACAAAACATGCTCCACTACTGCAATTAGTGCACGTTCTATAAAAACAGAAGCAGTGGAATGATATATGATAAGTAATATAGGCATCCTTAACATACAGGCATACAGTTGGGAGACTGCAGGAGAATCCACATGTATCACCTCTCAGTTCTCTTACTTCAGTTGTCTCTCACTTCTAAGATCAAGGTAGCTTGAGGGGAGACTGTCATCGATGCCGTGATGGCAACTCGACCGCTCTTGTGATCAAGTTTGTTGCCTGCTTTTTCTCTGGTAAACATGTCACCTGTGTTGTTGTACATCTGTTTATAAAGATCATCATTACATGCTGTGCTCTCATCAAAGACTCCCACTGCGTACCAGCTGGAGTATAGGTTGAAATCATAGGGCACAGAGAACATGACAGCTATTCTTCCAGCAGTCTGTCCTTTACGTTTTTTGTAGAGATCATAGGTGAAGACACCAACAGATCCTCGAGCAGTGTGGCCAGTCTTGGAGAACAGACCCTTTCCAGATGAAGATGGCTTAATCTTAAGCGGTAAAGGTCTGGCGCAGACCCCACTGACGAGGTGAACACTAGAAAAAGGAAAAGTATTACTTAATTCTACGTATGGAAAAACAATTTTAATGAAGGAAAGAAAAAAACTGCAGTTACCCGACATAATTGAGGGTGTAGTGAGAGCTTTTATTTGTAATCTCAATGGAGCACTGACGGTGCGTTAGAGACAGTTCAGTACACGGCTCTTCTTTTTTCGTTTTTTTTTCTCGTCCGCAACAAGTACAACTGTGTAGACAGACAAGCACAAAACAAACCCTTCATTAGTGTTGAGTGAGAAAATATGAAAATATAAATGTAAGTCACATTAAATTTAAAAAGATGTGTATCATATCTGTATGTTCAGTCACGACTCCGAGAACACGTGCAAAATGTTCAAATGCCGATGCAACTATTATAAATTAACTTAAAGGAACAGTTCTGAGAGAAACAGCCTGAAACAGTCAACTATCCACATGTTGAGACAAACCCTTACCTCAGCTGATGAATAATGTGTCCAGCTCTGTGCTGTCAGGAACCTTTTTATTTCCCATAACATAGTGACAAAAACTTACCATTGCAATGGGCCAAAATTAACTTTCATATCGATCAGAGGCATCTTCAGTTAAGAGAAGTCCAGTTTTTCAGCTGCTGAGAGGCAAATGTTGGATTTCTCTCTGAGCTCTGTGTATTTATGTGCTGCAGCCGGACAGTACTGAGGACCTCCCACTGTTTCCTTAATGAGTTTCATATTGAGTCAGTCGGTCAGCTGACTCCACAAAACAAATGTTTCAGTCATTATTTCTCCTTTAACATAAACATCAATATAAAAACACAAAGACCCATAAAATGCCTTTACTTTTCACCTGATTCTCCCAGGGGGAACACAAATCTCTTTGCCTGTCTCCAGTGATCTTGGAGCAGACCTTTACAATGGTGTGCAGGCATTTAAATTTAGGGCATTTAGCAGACGCTTTTGTCCAAAGCGACTTTCAATAAGTACATCTTGTCCAGAAACACTACAAATGCCTGCGAAAGACAAAACCCACATCAAGACTGACTTACATTTGCATTTACGGCATTTAGCAGACACTTCTGTCCAAAGCGACTTACAATAAGTACATTTGTCACAAGAAAGAAACCACAACATATTACCATCAATAGAGTAAAAAAGAGGGAATTTTCAAGCCCTCATCTGAGCATCGTAGCTGCTATTTATCAAGGATACCTTAAGTGCACATACAAGCGAATTCTTTTTTGGATTTCTTGGAGGGGGGTTGGGAGGGAGTCATGCTATGCGGGGTCAAGTTGACTCACAAATGAGTCTTGAGTGTTTTGTGGAAGATAATAATAATAATAATAATACATTTTATTTCATGGCGCCTTTCAAGGCACCCAAGGTCACCTTACATAAAAGCATTAAAAACAACATCATATCACATTATTAAAAACCAAACATTAACCTAGAAAAGAAAAGACAGGTGTAGTGCAAAGTGATCAGTCAGAGTGAGTGTGCCATTTTGAACAGGTGGGTTTTGAGTTGGGATTTGAATGTTGTGATGGAGTCTGACTGTCTTATGTGTGGGGGGAGGGAGTTCCATAGTCTGGGTGCCGAGCAGCTGAAGGCTCGGGCACCCATGGTACTGAGGCGTGGTGTTGGGATGGTGAGTAGTCCAGCAGAGGTTGAGCGGAGGGTGCGGGAGGGGATGTATTCTTTGAGGATGTCGCAGAGGTAAGTGGGGGCTAGATGGTGGAGAGCTTTGTATGTGAGGAGGAGGATTTTGTAGTGGATGCGGTATTGTACCGGGAGCCAGTGAAGTTGGATGAGAATAGGGGTGATGTGGTCAGACGATTTGGTGCGGGTGATGATCCGGGCGGCTGAATTCTGAATGATTTGAAGTCTGTTGATGAGTTTGGTGGGGAGTCCGGTGAGGAGGGCATTGCAGTAGTCGATGCGGGAAGTGACAAATGAATGAACCAGGATTTCGGTGCTGGATTGGGAAAGTGATGGGCGGAGTCTGGAGATGTTTCGGAGGTGGAAGAAGGCAGTCCGGGTGAGGTTTTGAATGTGGGGTGCAAATGAGAGGGTGCTGTCCAGGATAACGCCGAGGCTCTTGACTTGGGTGGAGAAGGGTACAGGAAATCCGTCAATGATGATGGGTGGGGCTGGGGTGTGTTGTAGTTTGGTGAGGGTGGATTTGGAGCCGATGAGCAGGGCCTCGGTTTTATTGGGGTTGAGCTTTAGAAAGTTCCTGCTCATCCAGCTCCGGATGTCTTCCAGACAGGTGATGAGGGAAGTAGGAGGGGTGGCGGCAGTGGGTTTGGAGGAGATGTAGACCTGTGTGTCATCAGCGTAGCAGTGAAAGTGGATCTTGTGGTGACGAAGGATTGTGCCCAGGGGGAGGAGGTAAATGATGAAGAGGAGTGGACCCAAGACTGACCCCTGGGGGACACCCAGTGAGATACCCGAACACCCAGACTTGTGGTCCCTTAATTGCACGAATTGTTGGCGGTCAGTGAGGTATGATGTAAACCAGTGAAGTGCAGCACCAGTGATCCCAATGCCAGCCAGGCGGTCCAGGAGTAATGTGTGGGAGATGGTGTCGAATGCTGCACTGAGGTCGAGGAGGATGAGAAGAGTAAGTAGTCCGGAGTCAGCTGCACAGAGGAGGTCGTTGGTGATTTTGACCAGAGCTGTTTCAGTGCTGTGTTTTGGACGGAAGCCGGATTGGAAAGGTTCGTGGAGGTTGTTTGTGTCGAGGTGGGACTGTAGATGTGCGGCAACCACCCTTTCAAGTGTTTTGGAGATGAAGGGAAGGTTGGAGATGGGCCGGTAAAGGTTAAGGTCAGTTGGGTCAGCACCGGGTTTTTTCAGGATGGGTGTGATAGCAGCCAGTTTGAGAGTGGGGGGTACAGTGCCAGTGGTGAGGGAGGAGTTAATTATGTTGGTGATCATGGGAGAAATGGATGGCAAACAGGCTTTGACAAGGGAGGTGGGAAGGGGATCAAGTTGACAGGTGGTGGTTTTGGCTTTGCGGATGAGTTCAGAGATGGTCTGTTCTGATACTGGGGTGAAGTCGGAGAGGAAGCTGATGAGAGGTTGGCTGGTGGTGATCATCCAGGTTGGATCGTTTGAGGAGGTGCAGGATGAGGCCAGTTGTTGGTGAATGGTATTGATTTTATTGCTGAAGAAGTCCAGGAATGCAGTGCACTGATCGGTGGAAATGTCTGGTGGGAGGGTTTTAGGAGTCTGAATTAGGTGGCTGACTGTTGAGAAGAGGACTCTGTTGTTACGTGTACCAGTGTTAATGAGGTTAGAATAGTGAGCAGATTTAGCAGTGATAAGGGCATTCTTGTAGTGATGAAGGTGGTCCGAGTACATTTGGCTGTGTACAGTGAGTCCGTTTTTTTTGTAGAGTCGCTCCAGTCGACGGCCTGTGGCTTTGAGCTGGCGTAGGTCAGGGGTAAACCAGGGAGCAGTGTGGGTGAATGAGACTGAGCGGGTTTTCAGAGGAGCCAGGGTCTTGAGGGCAGAAGAGAGACAGTTGTTGTAATGAGTTACCAGGTCAGCAGGGGAAGATGCTGGGGGAGGGCTGGGGTAAGAACTGATCAAGGTGGAGAGATCTGTGGTGTTGATACGGTTGATGTTTCTGAAGGAGATGGTCCGTTGTTCCTTGACTTTGTGTAGTTGGATGTGGATGTCGAAAAGTACAGCTTTGTGGTCAGAAATGGGGAAATCGATGATGTTAAGGTTGGTAGGAGTGATGTCAGTGCAACAAATTAAGTCCAGTATGTGGCCTTTGTTGTGGGTTGGGAGGTTGACATATTGTGTGATGCAGAGACAGTCCAGGAGTGATGTGAAGTCTTTGGCAAAAATACTGGATGGATTGTCAATGTGGATGTTGAAATCGCCGAGGAGGATAACAGTAGGGGACATTGCACATACAGTTGTTAGTAGTGATGAGAATTCATTGAGGAAAACAGCGGAGGGTTTTGGTGGCCTGTAGATGGTAACAATGATGGTGGGTTTTGGGCCTGTGAGTTTTACAGCTAAACATTCGAAAGAGGAGTGATGGGGGACAGTGACAGCAGTGACTTTGATGTTGTCATGGTGAAGGAGAGCGAGACCGCCCCCCCCCCCTGTAGCACGGGGTTTACTAATAAAAGAAAAACCTGATGGAGTAGCCTCATTTAGCTGGGAAAAGTCATTTGGCTGTTGCCAGGTCTCAGTGAGGCATAAAAGATGGTGAGCGATTCCGCTGATTTCGGGAGTTCGTTCCACCACTGAGGTGCAAAAACAGAGAAGAGTCGAGACTTCGATGAGCAAGCTTTGTTTGCTCTCAGCGATGGTGGTATCAGCCGACCAGCTGATGGAGTACAGCGAAGTGCTCACACTGGGGCGAATCTTGAAAGATTCATTGAATGTTTGAGATTTAAACTGAAGTCATAGCACAGTTTACATCATCGCATACAGCAGGACACAAATGATATCAGCTGAAATCACAAAACATGCTCTACTGCAATTAGTGCATGTTCTAGAAAAACAGAAGCAGTGGAATAATATTGTAAAAAAAAATATATAGACATCCTTAACCTTTATGGTAACACTTCATTTTACAGGTCCAGTAATTTCATGGTAAGTAGGTGGTTATTACCAAGCTACATATTTAAATTGTAAAACTTACCCCCAAGTAATGACAATAATTACCTCAAAATGTATTGAAAATGACCCAAATATTATTTAGTAAAACTATTCTGTTAGTTGTTGATGAAGGTTCTCAGTCATCCAGGTCATGGCAAATCTAGGTGCTGTATCACAGGCAACTGGACTTGATTCAGTTTCTTGAAGACATTTCACTGCTAATCCAAGTTCTAACTAACTGGAGATAGACAGATTTAATAAATAACTGGTATTATCTGTAAAATTCAACTGGTTTCTATTTAACTTCTGCTGATGTTTCCAACTTGTTCCCATCTAACGTCCCCTCAGCAGAACACTAAATCAAAGTGAGTTGTTTGCAGCTTAATTTCCAACTAGTTTCTGCCTAGCTTTTGTAGGTCAGTTTAACCATTTACATTCTCACTTATTCAACAAACACATACATGCCCTCTCTGTCTTTCCCTGTCACACTCACACAAACAGTTATTGCACTCGGGTATGATTGTAAATGTGAACTTGTTCATGTTAGTAATGTATTTGCAGTATAAGAAGTATAAGAAGTTGGAAGGTAAGCTGCATCAACTCACTTCAGTTCACAGGCTTGCTGAGAGGAAGTAAGACAGAAAGTAGTTGGCAGTTAAAATCGCATGATCATTGAGTTGGTATTTTCCTGGCAATATCTTTAAGGAAGTTTAGTGGTCTGCTGAGAGGAAGTAAGACAGAAAGTGGTTGGAAATGAAAATCGCATGATCATTGAGTTGATATTTTCCTGGCAATATATTTAAGGAAGTTTAGTTGCCTGCTGAGAGGAAGTAAGACAGAAACTAGCTGGAAATCAGCAGATTTGGAATTTTTCTGAGAATATATTTAAGAAAATTACCAGGTATTTGTTAAATGCTTTTTGGAAAGTTGAGGAAATATGTTTATAAAATAATGTTTGAGAAACTTTCAATACATTCTGAGGTAATTATTGTGATAATTGGGGGGTGATTTTAAAAAAAATTACCATGAAATTTGGGGACCTGTAAAACAAAGTCAGACCATCTTTTATGAGTCATTCCTAATGCTCGAAACAAATCTCATCCATCATCAGCATGGACAAACAATTAAGAGGAATATTGTTAGAAATGCACAATTGTGCAGTTTGGAGACTGCAGGAGAATCTACATTTCATGACCTCTCAGTTCTCTTACTTCAGTTGTCTCTCACTTCTACAGTCCCTGACAAAAGTCTTGTCGCTTATCCAAGTTGTAGGAACAACAAATAATAACTTGACTTGTAGTTGATCAATTGGAATCAGAAATGGCTGATATGAAAGGCAAAGGCCTCTAGATTATGCTTATTATACCAAAATAAAGTTGTGTATCATTCATTGAGTTTTATCATTTAATTATGACAGAAAGGTCAGATTTTGCTTGGACAAAAGTCTTGTCGTGTCTTTAAACGAGTCAACCAATCACAGATTAGAGCTCCACCTGTGACAAATACTGTAATTAACACATTCCCAGGTGTGTATAAAAAGAACCCCAGCACACCAGACCTTCATGTGAAGTGCAACCTGACCTCTGACAACATGCCAAAGATTCAACCACAGACCAAAGTGCTGATCATCAAGAGCCTGAAGACCAAGTCTGCTGCTGAGGTGGCAGACATCTTTAATGTATCCAAACGTTAAGTGGAGAGGATAAAAAAAAGATTTGAAGAAACTGGTGACATTCATGACAAGCCAAGGTCAGGCAGACCCCGCAAGACAACTGTTCGAGAAGACCGTTTGTTGCTTCGGCAGTCCAGGGCCAGCCCTTTTTCAACTGCAGCAGAGCTACATGGGAGCTGGTCACCAGAAACCCCTGTATCTACAAGAACAGTTTGTCAAATTCTCTCACGCAGTGGTCTCCATGGCCAAATTACTGCTCACAAACCAGCATTAAACAGAAGACAACAAAAGAATTGTGTTGTATTTGCAAAGGCCCACAGCTTGTGGAAAGGATGGACAGTGGAAAAGTGGCAGAAGGTTGATTTTTCTGATGAATCATCCATTGAACTGCATCCCAATCGGCGCAAATACTGCAGAAGACCTGTTGGAACTCGCATGGACCCAAGATTCACCCAGAAAACAGTCAAGTTTGGTGGAGGAGAAATCATGGTTTGGGGTTACATCCGGTATGGGGGTGTGCGAGAGATCTGCAGAGTGGATGGCAACATCAACAGCCTGAAGTATCAAGAGATTCTTGCTACCAATTACATTCCAAACCACAAGAGAGGGCAAATTCTTCAACAGGATGGCGCTCCTTCTCATACTTCAGCCTCCACATCAAAGTTCCTGAAGCAAAGAAGGTCAAGGTGCTCCAGGATTGGCCAGCCCAGCCACCAGACATGAACATTATTGAGCATGTCTGGGGTAAGATGAAGGAGGAGGCTTGGAAGTTGAAACCAAATAATCTTGATGAACTCTGAGAGTCCTGCAAGACTACTTTCTTTGCCATTCCAGATGACTTCATCCATAACTTATTTGAGTCATTGCTGAGACGTATGGATGCAGTCCTCCAAGCTCATGGGAGTCATACACAATATTAATTATTTTTCCCAAGGCACCATGACTTTATGTTCAGATGTTATTGTTGCATGTTTGTGTATTCAAAATAAAATATCATTTCTACCATACATTATTTTTGTATGCGACAAGACTTTTGTCCAAGCAAAATCTGACCTTTCTGTCCTAATTAAATGATAAAACTCAATGACTGATACACAACTTTATTTTGGTATAATAAGCATAATCCAGAGGCCTTTGCCTTTCATATAAGCCATTTCTGATTCCAATTGATTAACTACAAATGAAGTTATTATTTGTTGTTCCTACAACTTGGATAAGCGACAAGACTTTTTACACATTGTTTTAAGTATGATCTTATTGTGAAACAGTGTTTTTGGTAAAAATATATATTAATTGTACTAAATATTTACCAATTTATCGGTGTCCCCTAATTTTATGTCAACCCTGTTACCCTAACCAAAAAACCCTATCAAAATAACGGTACATTCTAGATTTGACATGATTTACAGGAGGTTGCATCATCTCTGAACCAGGATGCTAACAGCTCAGTGACAAGTAAGTTTTGCTCATCTCTGATGTGCTATTTTTGATGCTTTTTCAAGGTTGAACCAGGGGGGACGAGCATACAACGTCAACCCTGTTACCATTTTTTAACGTACAAATCCAAACAATTATTTATTTCTCATAATATAATCAATATGTACATGTTATTTCCTTTCAAAGTACATAGCATGTGCTTTAGCTAACATTTGTTTTAGCTAGCAATGGGCAAATTAGCTTGAAATGGTCAACCCTGTTACTGTCAACCCTGTTACCTTTCCAGTAACAGGACTTGACTAAAACAGTTATAAAATATGAAATTCCATAGCTGAGATGGCACAATATAATTTCTTGTCATTTTAAACTGTCTTTAATTCCTGGCTATTGAAAAAATAGCAATTAAATATAATTTAAATTTTAACTTTTCAAAGTTGAAAAGGCACCGATTTCATGGAATGACCCCTCTATGTTTTGAGTAATATCTGAATATCTAATATCTGTTGAACTGAGCATGCTCCCTGCAGTGTAAAATCTTACAAAACATAGCAGGACTGAACACCCACTCCTTTCACAGGGAACTACAAGGCTGTCGGAATGCAACTTATGACTTCGCGCCGATAACAGATGGTAAGCGGAGACAGATTTATGATAACCATTTTCCAACTTTCTCCAAGTTAAACATGTTGTTGAATGTTAATTATGTATTCTTTGTACAAGGGATGTCAATAATTAATCCTTAATCGATTAATCACCACTAAGATTTTCCCCAATTAAAAATGTATTATCTGACAATCAGGGATGGGCACAAATGTATCAAAAAGTATCCCACAATAACAGATTACAGATAGTTGCTTTCAAATATATCCAAATCAAATACAAAATACATCCATGAGAAAGTGTATTTAATTATTAACACTACAAGTATTAATATTCTATGCCTTCATTTTCACCTGATTCTCCCAGAGGGAACACAAGTCTTTTTGCCTGTCTCCGATGATCTTGGAGCAGACCTTAACAATGCTATGCAGGCTGTTCTTGTACAGAAATGCTACAAATGCCTGCGATGGACAAAACCCACATCAAGACAGTTGAAATAACTCTTAGATCATTTAGAGCTAGAGGAAGGAGATCGGCGCCAGCTCAAAGTTAACAAAGTTTAATCTTGTACAAGAGGAGAAATCACAAAGCAACAACACATGTTTGTTACCGAAGGAAAACTCCAATCAACAGGAGGAAAGCTCGGTATCTGTCTTCTGTGGGTGTGTCTTAACACTCTATTTCTTAGACAGTTACTGTGTCTGCATACAAAGAGGAAGTCATGTAAAGAGGAAGTTCAAAGAGGGGTGAGTAATCAGAAGAAGTTCAGAGAGGGGTGGATACTAATTTCCTTAAACTAGGGTAGAAAAACAACATATTTTAAGAGGTGTAAGACTTCAAATCAAGTTTCAATAAATGTCAGTACAAAATTTCCATCACAAAGACTAACTTGAAAATTCACTGGATGTTTGAGATTTAATCTGAAGTGATAACACAGTTTACAACATCACATAAAGCAGGACAGAAATAATTACAGCTGAAATCACAAAACATGCTGTAGTACTGCAATTAGTGCACGTTCTATAAAAACAGAAGCAGTGGAATGATATATGATAAGTAATATAGGCATCCTTAACATACAGGCACACAGTTGGGAGACTGCAGGAGAATCCACATGTATCACCTCTCAGTTCTCTTACTTCAGTTGTCTCTCACTTTTAAGATCAAGGTAAGTTGATCAGAGACTGTCATCAATGCCGACAAAAGCACAGACCAACAAACAAACAGAGGTCAGTGAAGGACAGCAAGATAGAGAGCTATGGTAAAAGAAATAGCAATAAAATAATAAATAAAAAGACATTTGATACATCTAAAATCATGCTAAAGTCATTAAAAATGTCATTTACAATGACTACCCACGGAATTTAGTAACCTGATAGCAGAAGGAATGAAAGATTTGGAGTGCCTATTAGTTCTTCTCGAAGGTACATGATAGCGGCTACCTGAAGGCATTACTGTGAACTCAACAAGACAAAACGTGATCAAGTTGGCTGATTATATTCTTTGCCTTCATTTTCACCTGATTCTCCCAGAGGGAACACAAGTCTCTTTGCCTGTCTCCAATGATCTTGGAGCAGACCTTAACAATGCTGTGCAGGCTGTTCTTGTATAGAAATGCTACAAATGCCTGCGAAGGACAAAACCCACATCAAGACTGTTAAAATAACTCTTAGATAATTTAGAACTAGAGGAAGGAGATCGGAGCCAGCTCAAAGTTAACAAAGTTTAATCTTGTACAAGAGGAGAAATCACAAAGCAACAACACATGTTTGTTACCGAGGGAAAACTTCAATCATCAGGAGGAAAGCTCGGTATCTGTCTGTGGGTGTGTCTTAACACTCTTTTTCTTAGACAGTTACTGTGTCTGCATACAAAGAGGAAGTCATGTAACGAGGAAGTTCAAAGAGGGGTGAGTAATCAGAAGAAGTTCAGTGAGGGGTGGATACTAATTTCCTTAAAAAACAACATATTTTAAGAGGTGTAAGACTTCAAATCAAGTTTCAATTAATGTCAGTACTGACTTAATTCACTGACTGTTGGAGATACAGGCATACAGTTGGGAGACTGCAGAAGAATCCACAAGTATCACCTCTCAGTTGTTTTACTTCAGTTGTCTCTCACTTTTAAGATCAAGGTAGGTTGATAGGAGACTGTCATTGATGCCATGATGGCAACTCGACCGCTCTTGTGATCAAGTTTGTTGCCTGCTTTTTCTCTGGTAAACATGTCTCCTGTGTTGTAGCACATCTGGTTATAAAGATCATCATTACATGCTATGCTCTCATCAAAGACTCCCACTGCGTACCAGCTGGAGTATAGGTTGAAATCAAAGGGCACAGAGAACATGACAGCTATTCTTCCAGCAGTCTGTCCTTTAGATTTGTTGTAGAGATCATAGGTGAAGACACCAACAACTCCTCGAGCAGTGCCGGCAGTCTTGGAGAACAGAGCCCTTCCAGATGAACATGGCTTAATCTTAAGCGGTAAAGTTCTGGCGCAGAACCCACTGACGAGGTGAACACTAGAAAAAGTAGAAAAGTATTACTTTATTCTGTGTATGCAAAATTTATTTTAGTAAAAAAAAGAAAAAAACTGCAGTTACCCGACATAATGGAGGGTGTAGTGACAGCTTTTATTTGTAATCTCAATGGAGCACTGACGGTGCGTTAGAGACTGTGCAGACGGCTCTTCTGTGACTGTTTCTTCTGCGCAACAAGTAAAACTGTGTAGACGGACAAGCACAAAAAAAACCTTCAATAGTGCTGAGTGAGAAAATATGAAAATATAAGTGTAAGTCACATTAAATCTAAAAAGATGTGTATCATGTCTGTATGTTCAGTCATGACTCCGAGAACACATGCAAATGCCGATGCAACTATTCTAAAGTACCAGTTCTGAGAGAAACAGTCTGAAACAGTCAACTATCCACATGTTGAGACAAACCCTTAGCTCAGCTGATGAATCATTTGTCCAGCTCTGTGCTGTCAGGATTCAAGATTCAATGAACTTTTTTATTTCCCATCACATAGTGACAAAAACTTACCATTGCTTAGGGCAACAATAAATAGAAATGTTCAGACCCATCTTCAGTTAAGAGAAGTCCAGTTTTTCAGCTGCTGAGAGGCAAATATTAGATTTCTCTCTGAGCTCTGTGTATTTATGTGCTGCAGCTGGACAGTACTGAGGACCTCCCACTGTTTCCTTAATGTATTTCATACTGATTCATCACCAGTCAGCTGACTCCACAGAACAAATCAATTGAACGTTGGAAGTTAAACTATCTACTATATAGAAACTACCACTCTCATGTTGGTTGGCATATCCAACTCCTGCATGTACTGAAGCTCTTCCATAGCATTACTGACTTTGAGTTTGATTTTCACAAACAAATGGACAAAGTAATTAACCATTTTAGGTTGTAGTTATTATCATAAACCAGGCTGTATTTATCATCCTAAACTGTGTGTGTGTGTGTGTGTGTGTGTGTGTGTGTTTGTATTGCTATACTTGTGTGGACCAACCCTTGACATCTTTCTTGTGTGGACATTTTTACTTGAGAGGACATTTTGCCTGGTCCGCACAAAGAAAATGCTAGGATGAGCTCCTTTAACCCTAATGAATGATCTGTATATTTTTTAGAAGAAGTCCCTAACAATATAGTAATCTCTGCTCTTGGGCTCCTCCTATTGACGATTCACCTTTACTGCAGTTAAAAGGCTGAGAAATTTGGTGATTGGCAATTTTATGTCATGTCAAGTATTTCAACAGTATGGTACTAATAATTTTGCTTAAGTAAAGGCCATGAAATATTCTTCCTGTACTGATTGCTTCTAATATTACAGTTTCTCTGAGAAAGTTGTGTATTACTCCGACTAATCAGGATCTGATGTTAATTAAAATCGGGCAGGTCACTTCTGTAACTTTTCCGATAACACCTTTACAGATAAGCTAACAGTTAAATTTTCGATTATAGTCTTGCCATATATCATTAGAAATCTTTGATTCCATGCATGTCAACCATTTAACGCCAAATCCACATCAGCCTGGTACAATCAACAAACAAGTAAAGTAGGTAACAAACAAGGGTGTACAAAGTTTTGCCAACTCACAAATAAAGCCTCTAGGTGGTCGACCACAGCATCCATTTTCTTTTTTTTTGTAGTAATATATTTTATTGATTTTACAAACAACTAACCATACAGCACAGATACAGCCAACCTGCAAAACAAAAATACACATACATAAATTGCACAACATACAACATACAAAAAAGTTTACATGGGGACTATACGAAGAAAAGGAAAAGAGAGAAAAAATAAAAGCATTCGCTTGTTGGTGAGAGCAAAATATGATCGCCCTTTCTGCAGCAAATCAACAAGATCACCAGGAAGGTAATTTAGGAAAGGTTACAGACACTATAAAACAAATCATCATTACCCTTTAATGTAGCACTGAGGTGTTCCATTGGAAAAACCTTGAATATTTCCCTGTACCACTGTGTGACCGAAGGGGGGTTTTCTTTTATCCACTGAAACAGAACACATCTCCTCACCACAAGGAGAAGTTTACCCATTAATGTCAGCTGTCCTGCAGATAAAAAGAGCTGCCCCGTATATTCAGAAGAATTATGACTGGTTCCAGCTTAACTGTTTTGTGGAAGATTGAGCTGAGCTCCTTAGTGATATTTTTCCAATATCTGGCTATCAAGGGACACACCCAAATACAGTGATAATATGTCCCTACCTCTTTTTTACACTTCACACATAGGGGGGAAATCTGGGGATTTATTCTGTTTAGAAAGTGAGGGGTGCATTGTAGTCTGTGTAATATCCTATACTTGCTTTCTCTGAGTCTATTACAAGTAAAAATTTTCTTTACAGATTCAAAGGTGTCTGACCATGTGTTGGCATTAAGGTCAACCTCCAAGTCCCTTCCCCATGACTCCATATGTCTGCTGGCAATGACAGGATTAACAGAATATAGTTTTGCATAAAACAGGGAACCACATTTTCTACTGTTCATGGCAGTTAAATTAAAATTAAGAAGGAAGCTATCAACTGGGCTAACTATTGGTTGGTCTGTTGGGAATATAAGTTAAGTTTTTACAAAGTGTCTCACCTGGAGAAAACCAAAAAAGTGATTGTGTGGTATTCTGTATTTAGTCTGAAGCTGACATAAAATTACCATTTTCAAATAAGTCAGCTATAAATCTCTTCCCTTGAGTACCAGTCACCGAAAATACTTTTCCCTACACCAGGAGGAAAGGCTTTATTTTGAGTTAACGGTTGTAAAGCTGATGAGAAACTTTCCCTTCCAGTATGCTTAGCGACATCACACCAGATCTTAAGCGTACTAAGCATGATGACATTATCTTTAACCTCAGCAGGACGTTTACTCATTTCAGTTCAAATAAAGCAGAGGGGGGAGAAAGGGGCACAACACCAATAAAGAAAGTTGGGAAGGGCCTGACCCCCCTCATCTATTGGTAGTTGAAGAGTTAATTTAATAACTTAATTTTTAATCTAGGTTTCTTTCTTTGCCATATAAAATTTGAGAGGAATCTTTCGATATCTAAATTAGTTCTCCTAGTAATCTTAAGTGGCAACATTTGCATTGGGTATAATATTCTAGGGAGCACATTCATCTTTATTAGGATAATCCTACCCATCCATGACAGAGGGAGATCGAACCATCTGTTAAGATCACTTTAAACTGCTGCCAGGGTTGGTGTTAAGTTTAGTTTATACAGCTCTTTAATATTTGCTGATACTCTGATGCCCAGGTAAGTAAAGCCCAAAGTCGCCCAATGGCAAGGCTTCCGACTTGCTATAATTAATTTTGTACCCTGAAATCTGACCCACCTGACTAATGGTTGATAACAAGATAGGAATGGAACTCTCTGGGTTAGTAATAAACAGCAAAAAATCATCAGCATAGAGTGAAATTCTATATTCATTGTCTCCCAATGAAACCCCAGATATACCATCGTGGCTCCTAATAGTTTCGGCCAATGGCTCTAGTGCAAGTGCAAATAATACTGGTGAGAGGGGGCAGCCGTGTCGTGTACCTCTACTCAAGGCAAAAATATCAGACATAGAGCCTTTTACAAGAACTCTAGCAGTAGGAGATCTATATAGAAGGTTAATCAATTCAATAAAACTCGAGCCCAAGCCAAATTTATAGAGAACATCAAAAAGATATTCCCACTCTACGTGATCAAGTGCTTTTTCAGCGTCTAATGAAATAGCGAGGACCTTTTTTTTGTATTATGTGAAAATTGTATTACATTCAGGATACCTGCGAACATTGGAATGAGAATATCTATTTTTAACAAACCCTGTCTGGTCTGGCTTAACTAAAACAGGTAGCACCTCCTCCAATCTTCTAGCCAGGAGTTTTGATAGTATCTTGCAGTCAACCCCAAGTAAGCTTATCGGTCTCTAAGATGCACACTGATCAGAGGGCTTATCTTTCTTTAAAATCAGAGAGATGTGTGCCAGATTTAGAGTTGGTGGAAGCGTGCCTCTTTCAAAAGATTCAATAAGTACGTTGGTCAGAGGTCCCACCACCGATATTGCCATCTTCTTATAAAATTCGGGGCCAAACCCGTCAGGGCCAGGAGCTTTCCCACTCTGTAAATATTTGATGGTCTCCAGGACTTTCTGTGCTGTAATTGGTCTACACAGATGATTTTTACATTCTTTGGATAATGTGGGAAGGTTTTTTCTATCAAGAAAAACTTTCCTTTGCTCTCAAGTGTTTTGGCACTCTGAAGAGTATAGTTCCTGATAAAAATCCTTCATTATTTTACATATAGTTTTAGTTTCAAAGTGTTCTGTGCCAGTTCTGTCCCTAACTGATGGTATTGCATAAAGCCCTGTACGGCCCCTGGCCAAATGAGCAAGGAGCCTACCAGGTTACCAGATTCAAATAATCTATGTTTAGCAAAGAATATTCCTGATTCTGCTTTTTGGGTTAGCAGTTGATCAAGAGCAGATCGTGCCGCTTCTAACCTTTTAAAAACAGATATTGAAGAGGTAACTTTAAACTTTCTATCTCGTGTGGTAATTTGCTGTTCGAGTTCTATTTGTTTTGCTAATGTACTTTTTTTTCTTTGCAGCTGTGTACGATATTATGCCACCCCTCAGGAAGGCTTTACCTGTTTCCCCTAAGGCTGAAGCAGAGATGTCAGGCGAATCGTTTGTAGAAAAAAAAATTCCCATTGTGATTCTAAATATGTTAAAAATGTAGGATTGCTAAGGAGACATGGATTTAGATGCCAGTGTCTGGATGTGGGGTCATGATAAGGTGGTAGAAGATCAATAGTGACTGATGAATGGTCTGAAAGGGTACATGTGTTAATAGAGCAAGTGTTGGTCCTGTCTAGAGCTAACCTTGAAACAAATATATAATCAATTCTTGAAAAGGAATGATGAGGACGGGAGAAAAAAGTAAAATCTTTCTCTTGTGGGTTAATAATCCTTCATGCATCAAACAGGCCGAGATCAGAACAGAGCTCCCTTGTGGCTCTAGCCATCTTGGAAAGAGGTAGGGCACTAGGTGGGCTTTGATCCATCCCTGGGGCCAAAACACAATTAAAATCCCCTCCAATTATTACTAGTGAAGGACAAATAGAAGAGATATTGGCCAATGACTGAGAGTAAAAAGAGCTATCAAAAGTGTTGGGGGCATAGATGCTTCCTATAAGAATATGTTCACCATACAGACACCCAGTAATGACCCCAAACCTTCCCTCTGTATCACATACGACTTTATCTAGTTTAAATGCCACATGTTTATTGATAAGTATTGCTACCCCCTACTCTTAGAGTTAAAAGAAGAATAGTATATTTGGCCAAACCAATCACATTTTAAGTGTTCAAGATCAGTGAGGTGGGTCTCTTGTAATAATGCCACTTGTACCGTATCTTTTTTGAGAATAGAGAGTATTTTACGTCTCTTCACCACGTGATTGATATCTTTGATGTTCAGTGTAACGATTTTTATGTTACTCATAGTGTAGATTACTCGTCTGGTGGTAAAGGAAAATTATCTGATTCAAACAGGTATAGCCCATGACAAGAACAATTCACACCTGTTTGGCAAAAAAACTGTTCTGATATAAACATCTCCTACACATGGAACAAGAACCTTCCCCATGCTCACAAAAAATATACAAATATAAAAATTGTATAAGAGCATGAGAATTCAGGGAAAAAAAACAAAAACAAAGAGCTACCCAATGGGTAGTATTACAGGAGTAGTGCTGCCAAAAGGAGTACTCACATCGGGAGAATAAAATCAAAACAACTTCCATATCTCACCCCCGCTCCCACAACATAAAAGTATTGACATGCATGTCGATATCATCATATTCTAAATGAATTTAACTTTATCCTCCTCTGCTAACACATCAACCTAATATATCAGATAGGTTCGTAACTGCAAAATGGTGTAAAAGACACTTAACTGAGCCAATTCAGCTATGAAACCTTTCACAGTTTTACACAGACTTAGCGTGCTGTTTCTTTCTTATGTCACACTGATATTCTGTTAAACAGAATAGGCTACTTCAGTATCAATACAATAAAACTTAGTCCCTGATGGTGTGTGGACATGTCATCCCACAGTAGACAAGTCACAGTCCAGAGCCATCCTTTGGATTATTCCAGTGTATCAAGAAAGTTCTCTGCATCTCTCTGCATTTCGAACCTGTGCTTGTTGTGGTTTATGGTGAGTGTAGCCAGGTAGGGCATGTTGAAGCAGACTCCTTTGTCTATTAAGGCTTGACACACTCCATTGAAAGCACAACGTTTCTCTTGAACCGCAGGAGACAGATCCTGATGAATGAAGATCCGCTTTCCTTCATATTCCAAGTTAGTTTAGTTAGTTTACTGCTGTCATTATACTTGGTCTGTGCCTGGAGTTGTAAGTTTGATAACCACCGGTCGGGGACGCGCTCCCAGCGGTCCCAGACTCAACAGAGGACATAGCAGGTAATAATAATGATAATAATAGTAATAATAATAAATTAAATTAAGTAGCGCTATATATACTTGGGACAACCCAATCACAACATATTCTAACATCACAAACATACCATACATTGTGTCATTACCACAACAGTCATCATTATGACAGCCCTAAGCAAACTCAAAACAAGATGAAGAGTGAGAGAGGAGGATCCTGGTTTGGTCATGTACTAATGTCAGTGCTAAAGTCTTCATACTTGACACACAGGTACTGTATGGAAAATTACTCAACATATTAAAGAATGTACTCAGTAGCGCCACCATGTCATTTATTAAGCATTTTATGTTTTGGCTAATAACTCATGAACTGGAGTTTGGAGTAAAAGAAACATTTACTAATGATTTTTTTTTTAGAAAACGTATTTTTTGCATCATCCAATATATGAGCCCGAACAAAAGTTGACAAAGTAGTTTGTGTTCCTCTCATTCCATCTCAGAAATCATTTGAACTAAATACTGCTGTGATCTGCATTTTCATAAGTGTATGTAAACTTTTGACCGCCACAATATATACACAATAAATATCAACACTTTCACATATAAAAGTTTTAATGTAATTAAAGATAACCCTTCTTGGGAAAATCTTCAGTTAAAACAACCCCAAAATTTTTTTTTTTTTAGCACCAAAGCCATATTTTAAAAGATCTATGGCACAACATATGACATAACTACATTAATACATAAACCAGAACCAACATTTGGTATTTGCAAGAAAATGAAAACTAGTGGAGATATGAATGTTTAAAAAAACTGACAGATTCTTCATTTTGGGTAAAAAAAATAAATTTAAAAAAAAACTGTTATTAATTTGATTATTGTAACCATTCAACAACTATTTAAATGTAAACATGTTGCCAGAAACATTAATGTTTTCAAAAACTGTGTGTGTGTGTTTGTGTGTGTGTGTGTGTGTGTGTGTGTGTGTGTGTGCGCACGCGCGTGCGTGTGTGTGTGTGTGCTTTAAATCAAAGCAAAATAGAACCTCCATCCAATCATCATGGCAACATTCCTTTGTATTGAAGGAGGTCTATATTAACTGCAGGTTTACAGGGCAAGGTTTCCTTATTCTGACACTTTGTCAACCCCGTGAACACGTGAGAAAGAAAAGCAAAGGAAAGCTTAGAGAGAAAGACGCCTGATACCGACAATATCTGTTAATCAGAGACTACAGCATTTTTCTGAGTCAGATTGTACCAGCCGAACGAAATGGACTCTAGCAAACACCACACAGAAATGTCTTGGCAGAGACTTCCTCAAGAGCTTGAAGACACAAAAGAGCAGCTGAAAGAGCAGACACGTCTAAAAGAAATTCTCACACAGAGGCAGTATTGAAACAAAGCTGAGCTGCATGACTCCTTAGAGAGGGGGAAACGATCTAAAAGACATGTGGTTGAGCTGGAAAAATGTCTTAATCTTCAGAGCTCTCTTATCTTTGAGCTCACCAGAGAGCTTAAAGCCTTGAAAGAAGCTAAAGTCCCTGAGGAGAAGCCATGTGAGTCCATCGCTGCAACACCGGCCCCTGAACTTCTGGTCATGATTCAAGTCCCAGAGGAGAAGCAGTGCGAGCAGGAGACCACCACTACAGCAACGGCCCCGGAACTTCTTGACGTGACTCAAGTCTCTTCTCGTCACTTTCTGAGATTGAGGTAACCAAGCTTGAAAGAAGCTGAAGTCCACAAGGAGAAGCAGTGTGAGCAAGAGTCCATTGCTACAGTACCGACCCCTGAACTTCTGCTCATGTTTCAAGTCCCAGAGGAGAAGCGGTGTGAGCAGGAGTCCATTGCTACAGCACCGGCCCCTGAACTTCTGGTCGTGACTCAAGTCCCACAGGAGAAGCAGTGTGAGCAAGAGTCCATCGCTACAGCACCGGCCCCTGAACTTCTTGACGCGACTCAAGTCTCTAAGGAGAATCTCCTAGACAAACCAAAAAAATCTGTCTGGAAAAGAGGCATTCACTCTCTGAGATTGAGGAAACCAAGCTTGAAAGAAGCTGAAGTCCACAAGGAGAAGCAGTGTGAGCAAGAGTCGATCGCTACAGCACCGCCCCTTGAACTTCTGCTCATGACTCAAGTCCCAGAGGAGAAGCTGTGTGAGCAGGAGTCAACCGCTACAGCACCGGCCCCGGAACTTCTTGATGTGACTCAAGTCTCTGAGGAGAATCTCCCAGACAGACCAAAGAAATCTGTCTGGAAAAGAGTCTGTCACTTTCTGGGTTTGAGGAAACCAAGCTTGAAAGAAGCTGAAGTCTGCAAGGAGAAGCAGTGTGAGCAAGAGTCCATCGCTACAGCACCGACCCCTGAACTTCTTGACTTGACTCAAGTCCCAGAGGAGAAGCCATGTGAGCAGGAGTCCACCACTACAGCTCCGACCCCTGAACTTCTTGACGTGACTCAAGTCTCTGAGGAGAATCTCCTACACAAACCAAAAAAATCTGTCTGGAAAAGAGCCTGTCACTTTCTGGGATTGAGGAAACCAAGCTTGAAAGAAGCTGAAGTCCCCAAGAAGAAGCAGTGTGAGCAGGAGTCCATCGCTACAGCACCGCCCCCTTGAACTTCTGGCCGTGACTCAAGTCCCAGAGGAGAAGCAGTGTGAGCAGGAGTCCATCGCTACAGCACCGGCCCCTGAACTTCTGGTCGTGACTCAAGTCTCTGAGGAGAATCTCCCAGACAAAGAAGCTGAAGTCCCCAAGAAGAAGCAGTGTGAGCAGGAGTCCATCGCTACAGCACCGCCCCCTTGAACTTCTGGCCGTGACTCAAGTCCCAGAGGTGAAGCATTGTGAGCGGGAGTCCATCGCTACAGCACCGCCCCCTGAACTTCTTGACTTGACTCAAGTCTCTGAGGAGAATCTCCCAGACAAACCAAAAAAATCTGTCTGGAAAAGAGCCTGTCACCTTCTGGGATTGAGGAAACCACACTTGAAAGAAGCTGAAGTCCCCAAGAAGAAGCAGTGTGAGTGGGAGTCCATCGCTACAACACCGCCCCCTGAACTTCTTGACTTGACTCAAGTCTCTAAGGAGAATCTCCTAGACAAACCAAAACAATCTGTCTGGAAAAGAGCCCTTCACTTTCTGAGATTGAGGAAACCAAGCTTGAAAGAAGCTGAAGTCCACAAGGAAAAGTCGTGTGAGCAAGAGTCCATCGCTACAGCACCGCCCCTTGAACTTCTGCTCATGACTCAAGTCCCAGAGGAGAAGCCGTGTGAGCAGGAGTCCACCGCTACAGCACCGGCCCCTGAACTTCTTGACGTGACTCAAGTCTCTGAGGAGAATCTCCTACACAAACCAAAAAAATCTGTCTGGAAAAGAGCTCTTCACTTTCTGAGATTGAGGAAACCACGCTTGAAAGAAGCTGAAGTCCCCAAGGTGAAGCATTGTGAGCGGGAGTCCATCGCTACAGCACCGCCCCCTGAACTTCTTGACTTGACTCAAGTCTCTGAGGAGAATCTCCCAGACAAACCAAAAAAATCTGTCTGGAAAAGAGCCTGTCACTTTCTGGGATTGAGGAAACCAAGCTTGAAAGAAGCTGAAGTCCCCAAGAAGAAGCAGTGTGAGCAGGAGTCCATCGCCACAATACTGGCCCCTGAACTTCTGGCCATGACTCAAGTCCCAGAGGAGAAGCCGTACGAGCAGGGGTCCATCACTACAGCACCAACCCCTGAAATTTTGGTCGTGACTCAAGTCCCAGAGGAGAAGCAGTGTGAGCAGGAGTCCATCGCCACAATACCGGCCCCTGAACTTCTGGTCGTGACTCAAGTCCCACAGGAGAAGCAGTGTGAGCAGGAGTCCATCGCTACAGCACCGGCCCCTGAACTTCTGGTCGTGACTCAAGTCCCACAGGAGAAGCAGTGTGAGCAAGAGTCCATCGCTACAGCACCGGCCCCTGAACTTCTTGACGTGACTCAAGTCTCTGAGGAGAATCTCCCAGACAGACCAAAGAAACCTGTCTGGAAAAGAGTCCGTCACTTTCTGGGATTGAGGAAACCAAGTTTGAAAGAAGCTGAGGTCCGCAAGGATAAGCAATGTGAGCAAGAGTCCATCGCTACAGCACCGACCCCTGAACTTCTGCTCATGTTTCAAGTCCCAGAGGAGAAGCGGTGTGAGCAGGAGTCCATCGCTACAGCACCGGCCCCTGAACTTCTGGTCGTGACTCAAGTCCCACAGGAGAAGCAGTGTGAGCAAGAGTCCATCGCTACAGCACCGGCCCCTGAACTTCTTGACTTGACTCAAGTCTCTGAGAAGAATCTCCCAGACAAACCAAAAAAATCTGTCTGGAAAAGAGCCTGTCACCTTCTGGGATTGAGGAAACCAAGCTTGAAAGAAGCTGAAGTCTGCAAGGAGAAGCAGTGTGAGCAGGAGTCCATCGCCACAATACCGGCCCCTGAGCTTCTGGTCGTGACTCAAGTCCCACAGGAGAAGCAGCGTGAGCAGGAGTCCATCGCTACAGCACCGGCCCCTGAACTTCTGGTCGTGACTCAAGTCCCACAGGAGAAGCAGTGTGAGCAAGAGTCCATCGCTACAGCACCGGCTCCTGAACTTCTTGACGTGACTCAAGTCTCTGAGGAGAATCTCCCAGACAGACCAAAAAAATCTGTCTGGAAGAGGCATTCACTCTCTGAGATTGAGGAAACCAAGCTTGAAAGAAGCTGAAGTCCACAAGGAGAAGCAGTGTGAGCAAGAGTCGATCGCTACAGCACCGCCCCTTGAACTTCTGCTCATGACTCAAGTTCCAGAGGAGAAGCTGTGTGAGCAGGAGTCAACCGCTACAGCACCGGCCCCGGAACTTCTTGACGTGACTCAAGTCTCTGAGGAGAATCTCCTACACAAACCAAAAAAATCTGTCTGGAAAAGAGCTCTTCACTTTCTGAGATTGAGGAAACCACGCTTGAAAGAAGCTGAAGTCCCCAAGGTGAAGCATTGTGAGCGGGAGTCCATCGCTACAGCACCGACCCCTGAACTTCTTGACTTGACTCAAGTCCCAGAGGAGAAGCCGTGTGAGCAGGAGTCCACCACTACAGCTCCGACCCCTGAACTTCTTGACGTGACTCAAGTCTCTGAGGAGAATCTCCTACACAAACCAAAAAAATCTGTCTGGAAAAGAGCCTGTCACTTTCTGGGATTGAGGAAACCAAGCTTGAAAGAAGCTGAAGTCCCCAAGAAGAAGCAGTGTGAGCAGGAGTCCATCGCTACAGCACCGCCCCCTTGAACTTCTGGCCGTGACTCAAGTCCCAGAGGAGAAGCAGTGTGAGCAGGAGTCCATCGCTACAGCACCGGCCCCTGAACTTCTGGTCGTGACTCAAGTCTCTGAGGAGAATCTCCCAGACAAAGAAGCTGAAGTCCCCAAGAAGAAGCAGTGTGAGCAGGAGTCCATCGCTACAGCACCGCCCCCTTGAACTTCTGGCCGTGACTCAAGTCCCAGAGGTGAAGCATTGTGAGCGGGAGTCCATCGCTACAGCACCGCCCCTGAACTTCTTGACTTGACTCAAGTCTCTGAGGAGAATCTCCCAGACAAACCAAAAAAATCTGTCTGGAAAAGAGCCTGTCACCTTCTGGGATTGAGGAAACCACACTTGAAAGAAGCTGAAGTCCCCAAGAAGAAGCAGTGTGAGCGGGAGTCCATCGCTACAACACCGCCCCCTGAACTTCTTGACTTGACTCAAGTCTCTAAGGAGAATCTCCTAGACAAACCAAAACAATCTGTCTGGAAAAGAGCCCTTCACTTTCTGAGATTGAGGAAACCAAGCTTGAAAGAAACTGAAGTCCACAAGGAAAAGTCGTGTGAGCAAGAGTCCATCGCTACAGCACCGCCCCTTGAACTTCTGCTCATGACTCAAGTCCCAGAGGAGAAGCCGTGTGAGCAGGAGTCCACCGCTACAGCACCGGCCCCTGAACTTCTTGACGTGACTCAAGTCTCTGAGGAGAATCTCCTACACAAACCAAAAAAATCTGTCTGGAAAAGAGCTCTTCACTTTCTGAGATTGAGGAAACCACGCTTGAAAGAAGCTGAAGTCCCCAAGGTGAAGCATTGTGAGCGGGAGTCCATCGCTACAGCACCGCCCCCTGAACTTCTTGACTTGACTCAAGTCTCTGAGGAGAATCTCCCAGACAAACCAAACAAATCTGTCTGGAAAAGAGCCTGTCACTTTCTGGGATTGAGGAAACCAAGCTTGAAAGAAGCTGAAGTCCCCAAGAAGAAGCAGTGTGAGCAGGAGTCCATCGCCACAATACTGGCCCCTGAACTTCTGGCCATGACTCAAGTCCCAGAGGAGAAGCTGTACGAGCAGGGGTCCATCACTACAGCACCAACCCCTGAAATTTTGGTCGTGACTCAAGTCCCAGAGGAGAAGCAGTGTGAGCAGGAGTCCATCGCCACAATACCGGCCCCTGAACTTCTGGTCATGACTCAAGTCCCACAGGAGAAGCAGTGTGAGCAGGAGTCCATCGCTACAACACCGGCCCCTGAACTTCTGGTCGTGACTCAAGTCCCACAGGAGAAGCAGTGTGAGCAAGAGTCCATCGCTACAGCACCGGCCCCTGAACTTCTTGACGTGACTCAAGTCTCTAAGGAGAATCTCCCAGACAGACCAAAGAAACCTGTCTGGAAAAGAGTCCGTCACTTTCTGGGATTGAGGAAACCAAGCTTGAAAGAAGCTGAGGTCCGCAAGGATAAGCAATGTGAGCAAGAGTCCATCGCTACAGCACCGACCCCTGAACTTCTGCTCATGTTTCAAGTCCCAGAGGAGAAGCGGTGTGAGCAGGAGTCCATCGCTACAGCACCGGCCCCTGAACTTCTGGTCGTGACTCAAGTCCCACAGGAGAAGCAGTGTGAGCAAGAGTCCATCGCTACAGCACCGGCCCCTGAACTTCTTGACGCGACTCAAGTCTCTAAGGAGAATCTCCTAGACAAACCAAAAAAATCTGTCTGGAAAAGAGGCATTCACTCTCTGAGATTGAGGAAACCAAGCTTGAAAGAAGCTGAAGTCCACAAGGAGAAGCAGTGTGAGCAAGAGTCGATCGCTACAGCACCGCCCCTTGAACTTCTGCTCATGACTCAAGTCCCAGAGGAGAAGCTGTGTGAGCAGGAGTCAACCGCTACAGCACCGGCCCCGGAACTTCTTGACGTGACTCAAGTCTCTGAGGAGAATCTCCCAGACAGACCAAAGAAATCTGTCTGGAAAAGAGTCTGTCACTTTCTGGTTTGAGCAAACCAAGCTTGAAAGAAGCTGAAGTCTGCAAGGAGAAGCAGTGTGAGCAAGAGTCCATCGCTACAGCACCGACCCCTGAACTTCTTGACGTGACTCAAGTCCCAGAGGAGAAGCCGTGTGAGCAGGAGTCCACCACTACAGCTCCGACCCCTGAACTTCTTGACGTGACTCAAGTCTCTGAGGAGAATCTCCTACACAAACCAAAAAAATCTGTCTGGAAAAGAGCCTGTCACTTTCTGGGATTGAGGAAACCAAGCTTGAAAGAAGCTGAAGTCCCCAAGAAGAAGCAGTGTGAGCAGGAGTCCATCGCTACAGCACCGCCCCCTTGAACTTCTGGCCGTGACTCAAGTCCCAGAGGAGAAGCCGTGTGAGCAGGAGTCCACCACTACAGCTCCGACCCCTGAACTTCTTGATGTGACTCAAGTCCCAGAGGAGAATCTCCCAGGCAAGAAGAAGTAAGATGGCTCCCCATGCCTCTGTGGGTTTCCTCCGGGCGCTCCGGTTCTCCCACAATTTTCAAAACATTTGTTTAAATTTAAAAATAAATAAATGATGAAAATTTAAAAAAATGTAAAATATATATATATCTCCCAGACAAACAAATAAAATCTGTCTGGAAAAGAACCCATCACTTTCTAGGATTGAGGAAACCAAGCTTGAAAGAAGCTGAAGTCCTGAGGAGAAGAAGTGTGAGCATGAGTCCATCGCTACAGCACCTGCCCCTGAACTTCTTGACATGACTCAAGTCTCTGAGATGAATCTCCCAGGCAAGAAGTAAGATGGTTTCAACAAATCAAGCTGTCACATTCGCCATCAAACATCATCACCAAGGACCTCTCTACCGCGGACAGCCAGTAGATACCACATGTCATCTGTGGTTGGGCATGGGGGGCAGTATATCACTGTTACCTCCCACAGCAGCACACATATATCTTTCAGACATTGTACGGGGAGCTAATTGGGAAGACGAGATGTCAACCAAAATGCCGACACCTCGCCAATCAGAAATGCTCCCCAGGCCGTGTCTTTCCGAAGTAGCTTCAAGCTATATGTGTGCTGTCTGTGTGGAGTTAACATGTCATCCCCATGCCTCTGTGGGTTTCCTCCGGGTGCGCCGGTTCTCCCACAATTTTCTAAACATTTGTTTAAATTTGGATTTAAATTTGAAAATAAATAAATAATAAAAATTAAAAAATGGAAAAAAAATAAAATTCTTGTACAAATAGCGTTCAAGAGACACTCGGAAATTCTGGCGTTAAACACAAAACTCTCTGAAACTGATCTCCAAATCCTGTAATATCTGATAGAACCAGTGGTAAAAGAAGTCTGGACTCATGTTGTATTATTAACTTTGTGGGAGTCACTAATATAAGTAACCTCAACCAACATTAGGATGGAAATAGATCAGGTCGATAACAGCGCATACGATGTCTTAAATTAAATGCATTGCGCCCCACTAAATATGAAAATAAAGGGCTACGCCAACATCATTGGAACACACGGATACGTTTCTTACACAAAGAAAATATTCCTTCATGTATAACATTTGCTGAATGAACATCTGTGTCCAAATAGTAAAGGATGACCTCTTATTTCTATTAGTGCTAGCAGCTAGAACTAGTCGTCACTAGTCTTTTTTCACACACAAAACTGACTAATGATGGCTGACACGGTCAGCAGATAAAAGCTAAATAAATTAAAACCCTTTTATAATACATCTAAATCCTGCTTGTTAGTTACCCAACATCATTAACATAAAAGTTGCTAGTGATTCATTACCGAACTCTTACCTTCACAGCTGGCAAAGTCGCACTAGCTAACTAGCTTGAAATGCTTGAAAATTGGTTGTAACAACCAAGGTAAAATATAGATAATTACGCTGTGCATATACAAATGAAGACCAGTATAAGCATCACAAAAGAGGTCGATATTCCAGCAACTTATCTCTGGAACTAATCGACACACAGCAATGTAGGTGGATGAGGTCCAACACCCAAATGACAGTGTTTGGAACTAATCCGATCTCCATACCCCGGAAGTAGGCTGTAAAAAGCGCCAACATTTTTTACGACGGAGGTCTATGGGAGTGTCGCCAGTCTGTTTACTCTATCTCTCTGGTGAAAGCAAAAGGCAGTATGAGACTGTTTATTTCTGTTATTTACCTATTTTATCTGCAATATTTCAGCTCAGTGTGAGAGGCTCTTGCGTTTTGCTGCCCCCTCCTCAGAGGAGAGATAGACAGCGGTGGAGAGCCGAAGACAACTACACTCACGCTACAAGTTCAACAAAAGCACTGCGAGCAAAAACCCAGTAAGAGTTATTATTATTGTAATCTGCTCAAAAGATGTACAGACGACCAACAAGAATACAGTTCATTCAGGTAACTCAGGCAAAGGCTGCAGGAAGCACCAAACACAGGAGGACACTTTTAAAAGGACAGAGAAATTCCCTCAAGACAGCGACAAGGCCAAAAAGATTACTAAGAGGCTTTATTATTATAGCCTATAGCCTACTTTGTTATTTTGTTAAAAAAAAAAAAAAAAAAAAAAAAAAAACATTAAGGAACAGCTTGGATGCAGGCATTTTTTTTTCTTACTGCATTGCAGAGCTATTCAATTGTCAAGCATATACATTGGATTGATTTTAATAACTTTAATGTACTTGAAGTGGCACTGTGCAGCTGTATTATCTAGAAAAATACAAGTATCGGATCAGGACTTGGTATCGGCATATACTCAATATTAAATGACTCAGATCGGGATCGGGGGCAAAATGCTTGATCGGGACATCCCTAGTGATTTGGTTTATCACTCAAGTAACTCATGTTTTTTTATCTGTTCTTTTAACTCCTAATGTAGCATGCCTTGCTTTTGCATCAGACAAGGATGAATTCAGATTCAGACAGCTTTATTGACATCCATGTCACAAGCACAGATCAACAAACAAACACAGGTCCGCAAAGGACAGCAAAGTAAAGAGCTTTGGTAAAAGAAATAGCAATAAAATAATAACTAAATACAAA